>RJWM01031159.1:0-22797 GCA_004363535.1 Dasyprocta punctata
AAAAGGATTTATTACCAAGGGTGATAGCATTTTTCTCATGGAGCTTTTGCCATCTGAAGGTTAAATATACATATGCATGTTTGCTGAGTGTATGGCAATAGCCTATAATTCTTTCCTATTAAGCAATTTAAGCATTCTGCTCTGACATCAGCCAATGCTTAAGAAATTCCTAAAGGATGCCAGCTATCAACTTTAATCAGCCATCAGAGCTTAACCTAATAAAAAATGGCTTTCAGGCCGTATACATAATTAAACGGGTATATTTAGAAGCCAAAATGCTTGTGTTTTCTATGGTAAAGTAGTATCATTACAAAGATAGAAATGTAAACTCTTGAGTTCTGCAGCAGATGGAGATACTAGCATACATGCCCTTGCTTTAAACAAATGAGAAGGATTAATTTTTAATATGTTCAAAGTTCCACGTGTCAGGTGAATTCAAAATAAGGTTAAGTCTTTTTTCATAGGAAAATTTTGAATGTTATTTTCCATCAATAGGAGGAGATGATTACACTGTTATTGTATAATTCAGGCTGAAGTAGTGGAGACATGAAGAGCAGGAAGTCATCATGACTAACAATGCAGCCTAAATCAAAACGTATTATGTTTCTTTCCCTCTCATGGGGTCAAATTTGATAAGTGAGAGAAAAAGGCAGTGATTACTGGGTAATTTCATTTGGCATAAATGCACTTGATCCTCACTCATAGAGACACACTGAGAATAAAGTAGTTAAGCACTAAAATCCTGGGTGGCAGCAACTCTCAGGGGACATATAATGGTGTAACACATGAATAACTCCTGCACGGTGGGGAAGACTTTTCCGGTAGCACTCCACCTGGAAGATATTCTTTTTTTCCCCCAAAGCTCAGCCTCCCTTTCTAGTCAACAAATTATGGTGAGAGGAGGCATTGTGAGGCACACAGAGTCAGGAGGAGAACCTTTCTACATTTAGTATTTTGCTGGACAATTAGGAGTATAACTAGAACATAAAGGAAGATCATCCGTACATTTCTTCCTGGACTTGTTATGTGCTAGGTCCTAGGCAGCCAGGTGAAGTGAGACAGTGGTAGAAGTTGGCATGGAAAACTGCAGAAACTGGAATTCAGGAATTGAAATGCCTACTAAGAGTCAGGAGTTAAAAATAAATAAAATTAATCACAGCCAGGTCCTGGTAGGAACAAAATGGTCCCCGGACTCCATGCTTTCAGAAACACAGCACACAGGTTATGACAAACCTATCAGTTATTGATCTGAGGAAACATTAGGCCTGATATCTGGGTTTTTAAGAAAGAACATCTGCATTTTATGTACGTGTACTTTTCAAATGTTAACAAATAATTCACCTTGTAAAGTAAAGCATTGTATGGAGGAAATAGAATGTGTCTTTAGGCATATTTAGCTGAGATACCTGCAAACTCCAGCTTTGTTCTCTGACCTAGTCTAACACATACAGATAGAAGAGTAATGAGAATGTCTTGGTGTTGGTAATAACAGAATATCTGAGGCTGGGTAATTTAGAAAGAATGGAAATGTATTTTTCATCTTTGCGGAGTCTCTCAAAATTCAAGAATAAGGCAGTAGAATTTGGTGAAGGCTGCATCTTCAGGGTGCCGAAAGGTCATGGCTTTAGAGAGAGAAAGGCAGAACAAGGAGAGAGGACCAACTCCTTCCTTCACGACCTTTCACAAGGACACAAAGCCCATTCTCTTCCCAAGGCCACCGTTCCTGACACCACTGCATCTGAAATTAAGCTTCTCCATGAGTTTCAGAGTGGATAAAAACATTCAAATCATAGTAGAGGAATCTCTGAAATTACTACCAAGATCATGAAATAAAGAGGGACGATCCTGGGAAAATGGCACAGAAAAGGACCAGAGGGGGAAGCCAAGCCAGGTCGATGAAGGAAGAGGAATGTACGGAAGGAAGCGTGAGCGTTTCCAGAGGTCGCCGCTGTGCCTGGTGCTCCCCAGCGCTGCGGTGAGAAGCTGGCTTAGCCATCACCAGAGCTGCATGTTCAGCGTTTTACTGGCAGGTATGTGTGAACACATATTGCCTGTAAATAATTTATAGTTAATGACATAATATAGGATTATTGAATCCCAAATGATACTCTTTTTACCTCGGAAAACTATGAAGTAATGATAAAAGTAGCTACGAATTAATGATAAAGTGTATTTTTAAAGACAGCAATACAACCAAGTTAAAAACCCAAGAAACAATTAAAACTAGGATTTGGCATCTGGCTTGGGGGGCTGATCAGACGGTCATGGGACCCTGGATAAATAAGGCTGAATCTGTTTATTCCAAACACTTCAGATTCACGGTAAATATTTTTCAATTTAGAAACAATAGGAAAGATGTCTGACTTTCACTATCTAAAGTCATTCTTCCTAAATCGTTTTATGATGTTCCAGACAGTACCACGTGTCGGCCAGGGATTTAGTTCAGTAGTGTAAGCGCCTGCCTGACAAGTGCAAAGTCGTGAGTTTGATTCCTGGTACCAAAAAAACCCAAACAAAACCCCCACAAAAAACAAAAAACAAAACAAAACAAAAGAAACCGCATGTTTATGGAAAAGTTACTGTTTTAAAGGAACATTCATATTTATTTTTATGAAGACTCATGATGTCATTATTTTAAATCCGGTATAAATGAACATAATATGGGATCTAAAAATCGGCTATTGGACTATCACAAAATACAATGCTCGATTCTTGTTCTCAGGAGGATTACAGTGTACAGTGAGAACAGAGGTCAGTATCCAGACGCGAAGCCAGCGTGTCAGTGGTGTCTTGCTGGGAATGCTTGTCCAGTGGTCAGCGCTAAGCAGAGAGGGATGAGGACGGACTTCTCAGTCCGCACGCGGCTGAAGCCGCTGCAGTGCGGCTGAGAGGATGTTCGGTGAGAAGCGTGGGCAACACAGAGACAGAACTTGGTCCAGGGAGAAGAGGTGCATGGCAGAGTGTGATAGCCGGAGAGGTTTTGTGCTTTGAGGTGTAGTGAACGTGTAGCGTGCAGAAATGGTTCTAGGTAGAGGAAGAATTCTATGCAGGAGAAAAAGCGGGTTGTGATACGGACCACGCACTTGAGTTGGGGGATCTCGAGACCTTGGCCACCACGGTGGGGAAGGACATCTCCTGGGATAAAGGGTACGGCATCATTTTCATCAGGAGGTGGGTGCCTTCACTGTGGGTTGTTACAGTTGGTCATGGAAGGACAAAGAGATCCTTGTATGACTTTTCTGTTTTGTGAATGAAGGATGCTGTGAGTTTCTGGGATGACACAAAGCCTTACTGTGTGGCTTTGTAGTAGGTATGTATGGTATTTCCTTGGTGTTCTGTCGAGATCTCGTTTCCTTGAGGAGAGGGGACAGACTGATCTTTACAGAACTCGAGCAGATTCGTGACTTAAGTCACCCGATGTTGCTGTGAAGCTTTGACCCAGGAAGACAAACGTCTCCCCTTCCTCGTGGCCAGCAAGGCTGACCTCGGGCCTGCTCTCTCCGGTACGGAGAAGGCCTCGCTGCAGGAGCGCCAGCGGTCCTTACCATTTGTCGTTAGTCAAATGCAAGTATTAAGACCTGTGGACTAGCGGCAGTAGCACTGTTTCTCAGTTTCTATCCGTCTTTGTGAGATTGATCGCTCCTTAATTAAAAAAAGGAATGTGGGTAAAAAAGAATGAGTTTGAATGTCAGAGTTGTATCACAACTGTATCACCTACTAACTCTAGGAACTTGAACATGGTAATTATCCTCTGAGACAATGATATCTTTTGCTGGTGAGATAAATCTATAAGTATTGGTTCAGAGAAGTAAGAACAAATCAAAATTTTATCCTCCATCAACTCATCTATCAGTGGAAAACTGGAAAATTCTTTGGAATAAAAAGTACTTTAAAAATTTTTAAATATGGTTTAATAGTAAAGAAAATAAATAAAAAGCACTTTAAAATTTTAAAAATATGGTTCAGTACTAAAGAAAAAGATTCATAACATTATCATGAATACTGTTCAAAACTGAAAGTAAATCCACTCATGAATTAATTTGAAGGAATCAAACATATTGCCAACAAAGCATAAAACTAAAAGTGTAAAAATGTTCCTCCATCCCACAATATGTTTCCTCAATGGTTTTCATCACTTACAGTTTCTGTCTTTACACTGCATTTATGTTGATGCATACATTGATATGTACATCTATTATATATTATTTCTTTATATCAAAGTGTTTGTTGATCTTTTAAATTTCAGAGTTTGCTTGCAGAAGAAATTTTCAAGATTCTACCTAACTTCAAAACTTGTGAATCTACAGTAATTAGTTCACTGTTTTATAGGCTAAAAAATTGTTGTGATGTAGTAAAAATTCTATAATAGATTCTCACAAAGCTACCTTGAAATTTTAATGTAGAAAGGAAACTTCCGACAAAGGTGAAGAGCTGAATAAACCCAGTCAGGGAGAGAGGTATCAGCTGCAAACCTAAGAACGCTTTTGTTCTCTCACTTTGTTAACATTTTGGAGTAGGCACAAAAAGTATGAATGATAAGAAGGAAAAACAATAACAAAAATGCAAGAAAAGGTGTTTTCAGTGTTTTGTCACCAGAAAAATGCAACATAAAAATAAAATGAGTTACAACTTCAGTAAAGTCAAAAAAAAAAAAAAAAAAAAGACTGATGCCCTTGGTGTGGGAACACTCATACTGCATGTTAACAGTAAGAATGTAAAACAGTGTAACAGTGTGACTTCCTTGGAAAACTAGCAAGTTTTACAAAGTTAAGCACATACCTATCCTGTGACTCAGGAAGGTCATTTCTAGGCATTACTAATAAAAATGCATGGATATAAAATACGAAGTTTTGGCTGGGTGTGGTGGCTCATATTTGTAATTCTAGCACTCTGGAGGTTGAGGCAGGAGGATCTCGAGTTTGAGCACAGCCTGGGTAATTTAGTGTGACCACATTTCAAAATTAAAACTAAAAAGGGCTGGTGGGTAGCTTAGTGCAGGGGCTTTGGGTTCAACCTTCAATTTTGAAAAGAAAAGGTAGTATCATTTTCATTCATCATGACCCCAAAGTAAGAATGATACAGAATTCTATCAACAGAGAAAAACTGTAATCACACAATGGAATACTAACCAAAAATAAAAAAAAGTAAATTGCTGACAGTGTAGCATCGTGGTTGACTTATAAACATGTTGATCTAAGAAGCTAGCCAGTAGTCTGTGTGATCTCATTTATATGCATTTCATGAACAGGCAAAACTATTCTAATAAAGCCAATCAATACAGTTATTGCCAATGAGTGGAAAATTTACTGGAAGGCGCCCTCAGAGGTGTTGGTGCTGTGATAGGAGCATCCCTCCCCTTGGCCGGGACACTGGCTGTGGGTCCATACACTGATCAACATCTACAGAATTGTACATTTACGATCTGTGGCTCAATTAAAATAAATCTAATAAATTTCCCTTATGACAAACATACCAGCCTCATTCATTAAAATGCTTTTTAAAGTATCCTTTAATATTAATAACCTGAAATTGGTTTTGGCTTAATAATTGTTAGAATTCTTTCTGAACCTGATTCTACAGGTTTTAACATTATGTCCAATTTGATTCATTTGGGGCATGATTCTGTTTTCTGAGTTCTGTGTGGAGTAATAGGCTTTGCAAGAATTTACCTCAGTGGTTCTAGGCATGCTGTCCCCTTAAACTCCTGCAAATGCATCGGAGGGGCTGAACATGTAAATTCCCTTGTTTTAGCATCCTTGCCTCTCTGTTTTGCCGGCCTTTCCCTCAGGATGGTGTTGGCAGATGAGTTCACTGGATGTTAGCGTTACACGCGGAGAAATGCGAGGGACTCTGAGGGACAACAAAATACCTTACTTAATTAAGGTCAGCAACCTACCCGGCAGCTTCTGGGGAGGTGTCGGTGCTGGCCTGGCTTGCGCAGGTTTTTTAACGGCAAAGCTTCCTTTAATTTCATGTAGCTGAGTGAGGGAAGGCGTGAGAGGCCCCGGAAGATTAAGAGAATAAAATAGGAACTGCAGAGTCAGGGCAGCTGCTGCCAGCATGAATGGGATGACAGTAATAATTGGGATGAGCCAGAGGCCAAAGATAAAAGCACAATAAATTCCCAGCAAACTAGATTACTGAGTGAGCCATTCAAAATTAAAAAGCTACAAAAACCACAGTTTTAGAAAGAAGGGTATCTGTTTTTTAATTAAATTTATAAATTTAATTTTCATTTCACTGGTCTTTTATTTAAAAAGCTAGAAATTTCTAGTAAAATCTTTCTGTCTCTCTTTCTCTCTCCCTCTATATATATAAATAATTTTCAAGTCATCTTAAAGCTATACTCAAAATCTTTGATTTTTCCAAGCTGTTTCTTTTCTACTGAGCTTAGTATTTTAGTTACCATGGCAACATGTTGTACCACAGTTCCTTCTTCTTTTTTTTTTTTTTTTTTTTTTTTGACAGTATTGTACTAAGGATTGTTGAAAAAGTACAGTGAAAAATGATCTTCCCCTTGATTACATGTATCCGTCTTCTTTTACATCTAAGGGTTATTTTAAAAAGCCATCACAGGTCACCCAGATTTGCAGATAGAGACAGCGGTGTAATGGGTTTCTTGATGAGGGCGTCTTATTCCAGAAGCTCCGCTGAGTGGATGGACATCAAGTGTTAGACACTGGAGAGCTGAAAATCTTCTTGAGAAACTGTAGCGGAAGGGAGGGGTGCTCTGTTTCAGGTGAGCCCACTGATCACCATTTGGGACAAATTAAGGATGTTTTGGAAAAATTCTGTTATACATGTGCATAACAAAGACAGCAGTTGAGAGAATTATCACATTCTTACGACTCAGCGTCTTCCCTCAGAGGCTGAGGTATGAGAAGGGAAGGGCTAGGTCCTCCGCAGGTCATGGTTCCTTACCAGTGCATCTTGGAAAAGCAACAAAAACACTTCTCTGCCATTTTTTTCATAAATTGACAATGACTCAGAAGCCTGCCACTCTATTTTCCTCCGAGCTGACCAGTGATTATGAAATCAAGATGGTTAGACTTGAAATGTTTCGTGTTTTTTTTTCCAGAGAAACTGGGAAAACAACAAATGAAACATCAAGAGATACGGCTGCAACGAACAGCGGCACCACGCAGTCTCCAGGACAATGCGGACATCGTCTTCTCTGTGCTTTTATTACACTCCGTGTTAAGAATGTCATACAGAGTGTCTCACAAAAGTGTAAACATTCCCAATTTGCCATTGGCAAAATGATTTGGTAAACTAAACTGTTAGGAATTATGAAGCTTAATAATTATTTTAACCTGCAGAGGGAAGAAGATTCAACATTTCCCAAATTTGAAAATGCAGTTTGCTTTATTATTAAAGATCAGAATTTGCAATATATAATGCATTTTCCCCTTAGCTTCTGGCCCCTGTTACTGACTCAGAATATAGCCCAGGCTCCTTTGAATGCAAAGTTCCGATTTATCGTGTAATATTTCTGTTGCAGATAAAAAAAAGTAAGCATCTAATTCTAGTTAATATACTAAAAGAACTTTTTTATTTTACTTCTCATTACCATAATTGAATGAGTCAGATTTTGTGTCTTGATAATATACATTATTACGTAAAAATGTTTTTCGTATTTCCACAGATCTGTTTTCAGGAAGAAATTAAACCATTTAACAGCAGCTGTAAAGGAGAAGCAGTGGAATGCTGCAGAGCCAGGCCTGGGCGGATGTGACAAGGACATCTGACAGGCCCAAGCCCTTTTCCTCGCCATCTGCCGCCACTGGAGTACAGGATGCGGGGAATGGTCGTTTGGGAGGAGGAGGAAGGCGATGCATCTCGAGGGCTCCTGAAAAGAAGAATGTGAAAGAGGAGGAGCAAAAGCCATGGCCTTTGATGACAAACTGAAGCCCACTTCTCTTTCCCTGTAGAACCAACCCAATCATTAGGGGTGCTTAAAAAGCAAGTTTACCTTCCTAGCAGTGATTTTGAAAACTTCTAGGTAATTACCATACATGGATTCTCTTAAAGTCCTCCCAAACATGTCTATCATTTTGCTTAAAATATTCTTTTCCTTTTTTTTGCTCCTGTTTCTTCTAATCCACACCACTCAAACAATCATGTGATCTGAAATAAAATGATTCTTAACTAGCTTTTAAAGAAGGTGATCGCATTCATCAAAGATGTGCTTCAAGTCGTGCCAGACACCCGTGAGTATCTGAGACCCACGTCCTGCGCACTATTGGCTCCTTAGAAGGCATTTCAGTGCATCAATTTTCAAATACAAACCTGTTATTTTCAATTTTGCCCTTTAGTTTTATCATCTAATCAATGATAGAAAATTAATCAATTCAGGATTAATTACAATGACAATGTAATCTTAGCTGGATCGGTGTTCAAATGTCACAGGCTTCTGAAAAGCAGGGAGGAGGCATCTTGTAAGATGCCTGTGTTCGAGTGCACAGCTAGCACTGGCTCACGGTGTGGTCATCGTGGTGTTTGCATGGTCTTTCCTTCAGGATCGTTTGTCTATCCTTCCTGGACCTCATGGAAAGCTAGATTCTCCCTTGACCTTTCTGAGTACGACTGCATGGTTTGGAATTCTTCAGTCACGTTGCCCTCGGCAACCCCCTTCCTAAGCAGGCCAGCACCGGGCCTTAGGAAACAGGATAAAAGATCTAGGTCAAGAACATACACTAAAATCTGACTTGAGCTTTCCTCTCTCATTCCCTCCCCTCTCCGGCTCTCCTCTCCTCTTCTTTCTTTCTTTCTTTCTTTTTTTTTCTCCAGAGAAAGGAGTTTTTCTTAGCTCCCCTGTTGAAAGAAAATTGGCTTTAAATAAACAAATATTTATCAGTCTTTTATTCACATGCTATTGATCTTGACTTCTTAAAGTTAAAAGCCAAGGTCTCATTTCCCTGAGGCCAGTGATCATTAAAGGCATAGCTACAATCTAATTAGCATCAAATTTCTTCTCCATCAATCTCCACGCCTCCTCAATCTGTGTCTCACTTCAGCCTCCCAACTCTGAGTAATTCAAACACATCTCTTTCTCATGGCTGACTTGCCCAGACAATAATGGTGACATGTACAATACTGTGAGGATGTGAGAGCAGTAGTTTGTTCAGGATCTCCAAGACTTGGGAAGCAGTACAGACACTAGAAGTTCCCCCACCCATAGCTGGAGGCATCATTCTCCCAGAAGAACTTGGAGTTAGGAACAAGCTCGTCATTTCCCTTGTCCTGGGCCTTGAGCCCACAAGATGCACATTCATGGGATGCTTCTCTGAAATTTAAATCAATAGATGACATATATTAGTTTTAATCAGAATTTCTGGTCCTAACCTGATCCTCTCTTGCTGAAGTCATTTTCTTATCACTTGCCTTGGTCTATCCTGTCTAAGAAAGAAGTCATCACAGACTCAGGTTCTGTGAGTCTTCCTGGAGCTTCTTGAGGCCCCTGACCTGCCTTAGACCACCTTTTTGATACCAACTGTGTTTTATCACAGCAGAGATTTTCTCCTGTGAGAAGTCTGGATTTTCTACAAGCAGCACAAAGAAAAGGGCCCCTGTGCTTCTCTGTCTAGTGTCGCCTCCTCTGAGCTAGGATCATGTTCCATCAAGGTCCTTCAAGCCGGAAAGCCCAATGTCTTTCCCGGAAGACCAAGCTCCTTGAGAGCACCGCCGTGCTCTCCTGCTTTGGGCAGATGCAGGACTGGAGCAGTGTAGCTGGGTGATGCCGGGGCTGCTGTGTTTTCCAGGAAATTTCACTTCAACAAATACCCAAAGACTAATTTTAAAGACAAAGAGGGAGCCTTCTCTTCTTTTCTTCCTCTGTAAAATATCCTTGAAATATTTCAGAAGTATAAAGCATTATGCAGGTTTTTTTGTAAAGCTGAACTCACTGCAATCCATTGATCTTATCACGGGAATTATTTTGCCTGGGTACTGACAACTGTGTTGTGGAGTCATGGACATAGTGTTAATATCAGTGCAGTTGTCAGACTAGAATTTTCATCAGCCAGTGAGGGGCATGTTTCTATAGAGAATCTGAAAAATCCGAGGTGACCCTCAAGCACAGTGAGTATAAATATCAAACATTAAATTCAGGAGCGAGAGAAATGTTTCTTTGTTCTATATAAGTAAGTTTTGTTCATATTTAGAGTCTTAGTTCCACCAGTGGTAGAAATACCTCTGGCCCCAAATCATGAAACTGTTTAAATGTCTTGTTACTTAGGTGCAACATGAGGGTAAATATTTGGTTTAACTTCTAATATAGTAGGTGGAGGAAAAAAATCAAATGTTATGAAGATAAAATGTTATGAAGAGAAAATTAAAAGAAAAATCTTAATTCCATTGACATATAATGAGCTACATGAGATGTTTTAAAATAAAATGAGATTTGGAAATGAGGAGAACTCTGTAGGAACTAATTTCTTTGAAAACTGAATAATTTTAAAACTATGTATAGGGAAACCATATAATACATTTAATATAAAAGACATGTGAAACATTTTAACCTCATGAGTGATTATTAATAAGATATAGTAAATCATGACCAAAATAATTAGAATAGATTACTGCTCTAGCATGGATCATTACTGAATTGACCAACTCATTCTATAGGACAAATTATGCAGCCTGAAGGATAACAAGTAGGAGTATAAAAAACCAACTATAATTATGCTGAGTTATAAAATAAAGTGCTCTGCAGCATACCGCTGTGCATATCTTTCCAGTGCGAACTGACCTCTGGAATTCTAGGGGAGTGGGGTTGGACTTGGTCCCTGTCCTCAGGAAGGACTGTGGGCTTGGAACCTGTGAATATGCAGGTATATGCCTATGGGGTTCACGCAAATAACGGATGGAGCTCCAGGCTCAGGGCCAAGGGCTGAGATATTGCAAAACATTCTGGGCATCTGCGCTACTGAATGCTGAGTGCGCTGCAGGGCATGAAAATACCTTCAAAAGGCCTTCCACGCATTGCACACGTCATTTCCCCAGCCCTTTCTGGGAAGAGAAGACTGTGCTTCCTGAGCATCTCCTTGAAGGGACCACATGGCCAACAGGTCTCAGACCAGACAGTGCTTTCCTGGTCTATGTGACAGTGGGCAGCGTGGCGAGTGTGATACGGAAACCAGTTCCACATCGCTGGGGCAGTGTCTACCAGACTTAGCTGAGCGTGCGGGCTGTATTTACACTTTTCTGGCCACAGCTGCTAACATCTTGTCCACCGGTATTCTGAGGAACACATCAGAAATGCAAGGTTCAGCCGGGCGTGGTGGCACACGCCTTTAATCCCAGCACTCGGGAGGCTGAGGTAGGCGGAGCATTGTGAGTTCGAGGCCGGCTTGGGCTACAACGCGGCGCAAGGCCGGCCTGAGCTACATAGTGCGACCCTGCCTCAAAAAACCAGGGCTGGGAGTTTGGCTCAGTGGCTTAAGTGCCTGCCCTGGCAGGCGTCTTTCTCAAGATGCATGGGAAAATCTTTTTTTTCTTTCGTCCTTTTTTTTTGTTGTTGTTGTTCAGTAAATTTACAGATTTCACCTCTAAACACTTTATACTTTCATTTATAAAAGAAATTGAGCCAAAGGAGGACTAGTGGCTAAACATTATTAGGAGTTGTGCTTTATCTCAAAATAAGAACATCTCCATGGCAACGTGACTGCCCAAGCCAGGCCCCGGGTGTGAGGGCTGCTCTCCCGGTCCCCTCCGCCACACCGAGCTCTCCGTGCTGCGCTCCAGTGCCTCCCTGGCCTAGAGCTGGGGAGCTGATCTGCCTTCACCCCCTGCCAACATCGTTGGGGTGCTGTGGATCTCTGACTTTAAAAATGACATTTTCATTTAGACTTCCTAAAAATGTCAACTTTAAGGCAAAACTCCCTGCTGTGATGCTGAGTGGCCGGCCCTCCGTGGACTCACACACACTGAAGCAACCTGGAGCGAGTCTGGGGCACGAAGTAGGCACGGGTTCAGACAGAAGTCTGGGAGGAAACTGAAGAGCCCTTAAAAAAAGAGGAAGGGGAGGTTTGAGTGAGGAGCTGGTCATGGAAAATGAAAGAGGAGCCAAAAGTCTTTTAAGAACAGAGAATTGAAATATTTCAATTTCATTTGTTTATGGTACTAAACGCCAGGTTCCTCCCCAGCTCTTCCACAGTTGTCTGAAGCTACATCATCACACCCACGTGTTCATCTCTGCCTCTGCGTATTCACGCAAACATGTGTGATAGAACTAAGAGCCCTGGAAAAGGGTGAGGTTTGACCAGAAGGAATCCAGTAGGATATTTTGAATTCTATGACTGGGTGGACTGGGAACAGCTCTATCCAGCCTGACCAAAGCTTCCCTGGACCAGGCAGAGAGGCGCTGGCATCCAGTGAAAGTTTAATTTTGTACCAGCGACTTAGAAATGCAATATAAAGGGAGTCCTTATTTTTTCCCCAATTTAGTAGTCGGGGAAGTATGTTTAATGATAACGCTTACGCATGGGTTTAAAAGCAGAAAGGAAAGAGCCTTGCCCTTTCTGACTGGTTAGAGAGTCACAGTCTGCAAAAAGAATTTGGCGATGTGCGTGAAAGGTCTCAATTATAGTCAAATGCATTAGCTCAGAAATTCTATCCCTTAGGATCAGCTATAGGAATTGAGATTCACTGAAAATCTGTGGGTATTGATATCTTTCACACAATCAAAATGGATATAATATAAATACTTAATAAAGACAGTTGGTTAAGATATTCATTATAGAACAACACGAAATTCTCTTCCTTTCCCTTGCTGGCTCCTTTCCTCATTCTTTGCTTTCTTCTCCGCTCTGTCCCCGTCTTTCTCTCTTTCCGCAGGTGTGCATGTGTATGAGTGTCTACACGCACTTGCATTTGTCAAGAGCATTTTATTACAGAAATATTAAACAGATTAAGAAGTTTTTAAAAAGTCTGAGGCACCACATACACTGTGGGAGCATAGTGAATTGTTGTGACAATGATACAGAGTCTATTCTGGAAGGACCTGTCCTACACTTAGAATGTGATTTTCTCCAGATAATGAGATTAGATGAAATGTTTGCTTGCTTTATGTCCCTTGCTTATGACCCCTGTATTCTAAAATTTCCAAAATTAATATGCATTTTCTTTTCACTCATCAAAAAACTGAGTGACCAAATGAGCTTTAGGCACAATGGCAGATTCAAAGTGCTAGTAATGATCTGAGATGTTAGATAACTTTAAAAAAACTGTAAATATTTTTGTCATGTATAAAGCCCCACTGATGGTACCTGGTTAGAGAATAGAATGGAAAGCTTGAGAGAGAACTGAAGTTTGGGTGGTGGTTCAGCACAAGGCCAACCCAACCTCTGGCTTTTAACTGATCAGTAATATTTTACAATGGTATATACAATTTCAAAAACATGTAAATACAAGAGCACTGTATGCAAATTCACTGTAGCTGTATGTTCTATTCCAATTTACGTATTTTGACCACAACGACAAACTTCATAGAAGATAAAAAAATACTTGATATAAGTAATCAATATTTTTATAATAAAAAGAACATTTCATTTCAACCTGTTGTAACCACAGTTATAATCTACAGCTAATTAAGGAACTCTTGACAAGAGAGAAATTGGAAAGAGAAACACACAGAGAGAGAGAGAGAGAGAGAGAGAGAGAGAGAGAGAGCTTGAGAATAATGAGCGAAGAAAATAAAGGTGGACCCCAAAGCCTTGTGCCGCTTCTTACTCAGTAAGCATTTCCTTCAGCTATCAACTAATGCTTAAATAAAAGTATTTAAAGACAGTTGATCTCCATTTATTCTGCCTTCTCTCTAAAATGTTTCTTCTTATGGAATCTCATTAAGCTACATGAACAGCTGTACCAAGTTGTTATGGCAACAGGAATTTTAAAAGTAAATTCATTTTGCTTCAAGGTGCTATTAAGCTCAGGTAGGGGTGGCCTTGAACGTTAATGCCCCTCTCAGTTCTGCTAGGACACTGGTCAGGCTCCCGTTGAGTTGGAAGAGCTTCACTGGGAAGAAAATGTCCTGGATTTATGACCATCACTTCACAACTCTTATCATAAATACAAAAATAAATTGTGCTGATTTTATGGCAAATTTGTAAACCTCACTTTTAATCTTCCCTAAGATTGCAGATTGAGAGGGTTGTGGAGCTCGTTGACTTGTTAGGTCCCAGTGAACGCACACTAACAAGGAGAAGTCATGACTTAGATGATTTCCCTTGTGCAGTGATAGTGCCCTTCCAGAGGACTTCACAGTCCGTAAAGTTTTGGCTTTTTGATTGCAGAGTAAGTACTTGTGAAACAGTGCTGGTTATAAAGTAATATTAGAATTGAGGCACTACACCAAGAACAAGGCAGCCTGAGACTTTTAAATTGAGGAAAAAGGACAAAAGTTCTGAGTTTCCTGTGTTTAAATCCTTTCAAACTCTTTATAATTTTGGGTTTTCCAGGCTTGCATTTCCCATAGTTCTGAGAGGTGAGGAGTCTGAGGTTTTCGTTGCTGTTAATTTTTAAGACTAGAAAAGTCTTCCACAGTCAGATGATCATGGGCCACCATCCACAATACCAGTCTCCTTTTCTCTAAAAATCACAACAACTGCTGCCAAATCTTACGGGGAAGAACACCTCATATTGTGCCTAACCCAATACTTGACAGGCATTTTCATTGTTAAGCTTATTTTTGAAGAGTTACTTAATTTATATTAGCACATAAATATCAGCAGGACACACTTTGAGAAATGCTGCTCAGACTGAAATTTGGGGGTTAATATTAGTGATAGCTAAATATGGCTGCGATCGTTTAAAAACACCTTCAAGTTTAGAAATGTTTATGTCCTTCTCACTAATTCCCAGCATTCATGCAACAATTGCCTTTTGTGCTCTTTATAAAACATTTCTATCGTAGGTCAAACTCTAATCTCATGGCTTTGCTTGAGTTGTATCATAGAATCTGGGCCATGTCTTATTTATTGGTGTAGAATACATGTGTAGGCTCACATGTACAGGACAAGCATGCATGCACACATGTACATGCATGTAGACACATCCGCTCATGTACATGCTCTATTCGACCGAAGAGTGATAAAAGCAGCGGCCACTCCCATGCTTACTTGCAGGCAACATGTACTGGTATAAAGAAAAATTTTCCACTAACCCTGCAAGACAGGTATACACAGGACAGTCTGGAATTTCTGGAAGTGAAACCGAGACAAAGAAAGCAGCTGAACAGGAGCTACAGTCGAGAGGTAACCTCGGAGCCTTGAGGCTCCCTCGTTTCTTTGTGAAGGTGCTGTGACCCACACAGACCCTGGCGTCCTCGGGGGAGAGGCCGATAAACTTGATTTGCTTGTAGCTGCCACAGAACTTCACCAGCACGAATCTAGCCAAAAAACAAAAGCAAAACCAGATCCATGGGCTACTTGACTCCCTTCAGGGACAGTTGCTTTGGAATTTCTGTTTTTTTCTTGGACTCTGCTCTGTTCTTCTGTCCTTGTTAAAACGTTTGCTCAGCATATTGTGCATCTGAAAGAAGAGCTAATTTGAAATGACTTGAAAACGCATCAAACCCGTGGAATGATTTCCCCTGAGTGTCTGCACATATTTAAAACAGACACATAAAATTATATTACTGTTCCTCACACCTACGCCTTTTGAGGCCATTGGGGAATGAGATTCAGAAGTGGGTGGTCTAAAAAGAAGAAAAGCAAGTTCAGAGGAAAGTGCATCTCTAACCCAGGTCCCCAAAGCCACGTGTGGTAGCCCGCCCCCTCACTCTGGACCAAGCACCTGCAGTTCTTTGCTTCACCTGGGGTCTGAGAAGAGACAAGGAGTGCTGTCAGGTGCCAGGTGATGGTGTTCAGCGGCCGCACGCGCGTCCTCGCAGGGCTCCAGAGGTCGCCTCCTGTCAGAGCTGCGGGGAGTGGACCCCCAGGGAGTGGAGCAGGGGGCCCTGCTGCGTGGTGGGAAAATATAGCCCAGGCGAGGCCGGGCAGGTAAGCCAAGGGGACAGGGCTGTGGGAATCTTGAAACATAAGCAAATGCAGGTGCTGCCAACCAAAATGTGTCCTCAGACTCAGCCACATGACATGGGGCTAACTATGCACAAGGTGCCTACTGCGGGAAGAGGCTACTTTCCCTAGCCTGCGGTGCAGAGAGAGCAGAGTAGCCGAAAAGCTGTTCTACAACGCAGTGGGCAGCGTGAACCATAGACAGCAAAGACCATGAGACACGAGAGACGAAGCGCTGCATGAAGCCCTCTCCAGACCCATCTGCTGGGGTCCCCCGGGGAGACTCTGGTGCGTCCTGCTCCACGGTGCCGGGTACATGTGTCGCAATACACTTCTGCTGAGCAGAGAACATGTGTGATATTCTGTAGATGAGGTGTTTCTCCCATTCTCTGGTTAGTCACTCCATAAAAAGATGAAATTCCAGAAGTCAAGTATGTGTTGTGTACTGAGTTCACAAAGTTATGGAGCAAATGATGGGTAAAGGAGTCTCTGCCACTAAAGGCTGTGAAATTTGGAACTTGTGGCATAAAAGGAACTTCTAGGAGCTACGCACACCTCCCAGGCGGCCCAGACAGGGTTCTCTGGGTGAGCACACGGGAAGGTTTGGAGGAGGCGTTGGTCCTCTGATGAGCCCATAGGTGTGACAGAGGAGGAGGCACGAACCAGGGATGCAGACGGTGCCAGCGGCAGAGGCCACACGGCTGGAGGGCTCAGTGCTGGGGGCCCAGCAATGCTCAGCTCGTCGGAGCCAGGGAGCTCGTGTGCAGGACAGGAGCCTGTGCCCGAGCACGGGGAGTGTGACAGAAACCCCCACGGCCACACGGGCGCCAGTCTGCTTCTCACAGGGCACAGGGATGGACAGATAGCTTTTGAGACAGAAAGGGGTAAGATCAGTTATGTCTAAACCAAAAGAATCCCAGCGATCGAGATGAACTGGAGAACGGGTTTCTGGAGTCAGACAGAGTGACGAGACGTCACAGTTATGGAGGAGAGAGGCGCCAGAATCCCGGTGGGGAGAAGGGAAGTGGTTCTACACTTGCTTGCTTTATCTGTAAAAGACACTCACTGCTATTGGTGCATCCTGGACTCTAATGTTTCTTTTAAATCACTGCTTGTATTAAACGTTACATGGCTTGTAATGAGAATGGTAAAATGTGTTTTTCTTATTCTTGTAATTGGAATAACA
Source organism: Dasyprocta punctata (assembly GCA_004363535.1). Classification (NCBI taxonomy): domain Eukaryota; kingdom Metazoa; phylum Chordata; class Mammalia; order Rodentia; family Dasyproctidae; genus Dasyprocta; species Dasyprocta punctata. The sequence goes on from RJWM01031159.1 coordinate 17,203, forward strand.
ACTATAGAATAAAAGAACAAAACAGTCCAGACAATAAAAATAATAGTTAAGCCATTTTTACTAGTACTGTGGCCAAATTGTATTTTTATAAATTATAGTCCAATAGAGGCAAATGTGCCCACAAATTCCTTGTTAACAAGGTCACCGGTATAATTTGAATATTTTCCACAGCTGTTGCTCTCACACCTAAAGAGGGAACCGGCTCCTGCTATGTAGGGCAAGTGAACGAGAATGCTAATGAGTCTAACAGATCGGTTCAAAATAGAAGCACAAACCTTCAATTCATGGGGACATGACAGTTATGAAACCAAAGCCCGGGAGATGGTCTGTGTTCAGGAATTCAACACTGCAATGTTGTCTGAATATTTGACATAGTTCTTAACCCAGGCTTGGCAAAATTTGTGCACTATAAATAGAGGAAGCAGGGAAAAGGTCACAAGAGCCCATGTAACTTCTCGAACATGAGGTTCAGTTTGGGAGGCTCCATAACGAATCCTTTGGAAAAACACTTCTTGTCCTCTCCAGCATAGAATTACTGTAGAGAGGGCATCTCCATAGCAATATTGTGTGTGTGTGTTCTGTGCATGTCGCAAAGCTAAAATTTGAAGCCACAGTAGTATAAGTCACATTAAATATTGTAAAAGAATTGCTAAGAAGACTAATTTACTTGATTAAGCAGAGCTGTGGAAACTAACTGTAGTCTTCAGTGATGTGTCTTCACTGTTGCTGCTCTTCTCCATTGCACGTGTGCTGAGGAATTTCTTACTGATAACTCACTGCAAAGGCCACAGACGGGAACAGCCAGCATCACAAGAAACGGGAAAAGATGCTGTGCACAAGCAGGCACCCAGGTGGCGTTTAGTCTCTCTCCGTCCCACGGAGGCAGCTCTGTCCGCCATGGCCACAGAAGGGGTCCCTCGCCAGATGGAAGCCTCTCGACCCTGGACTTCCCAGCTTCCAGCACTGTAAGAAATAAACCCCTGTTCACTATTTTCTAAAAAAGTCACCCGACTCCTACAAAAGTACAGTTGCATAAGTATGTCTGCCTAGAGACAATGTACAAAAACTGCTCGACTCCATCAAAAGCCAGCAAAATTTCCCCGAGACAAGACCCCCTTGGAAAACACATTGTGATGCTGATTCTCAAACAATTCCCTAGAACTCAGGGGGAAAAGCTTTTAAAATTTGCAGAAGTAAGAACTAATGCTTTCGGATGCTGATTTGACGAGTTAAAATTTTTGAAGTCAGACCTGGTAGTTTAGCACATGTGATACATTTCAGCTGGCATTTAGCTCATTCCTAAATTATTATTAATTGTTCCTGGAGGAAAGCTGGGCATTTTGAGAAGTTCTAGTACATCAGAGTGCCAGGAGTGCATTTAAAAAAAAAAGAGGTTCATAAAAGAGAAGGAAAGGAGCATGTGGAGATTATCACTTAGCTACCTAATAGGAAAATAAAAAGGTAATTTATTCTACAATACTGGTGATGATTTACCTAATTAATCTTTGGCAGCTTGAAATTTTTTTTTTAAAGATAAAAGCAATGCAGAAATTTGTGCTTGTGAAATGCTGGATTAACGAAGTGTAGATATAAAAATCGCCTCCAGTTGCATTATGTAATTCCCCCTGAGTAATTTTAATTACTGGGTGTTTCAGGACCTCCTGAATTTTCTTAGAACTGAAAGTTATATTTTGCCTTCAAGAAAAGTTACTTGGAGCTTTGCATCATGCTAAATGTTTTGTTGAGACGCCTTTTTGTATTATTCTAAGTGTCTTTTTTCCATGGGTTTTGGTAGCATGGAGGAAGTAAGCTACATGAACATAGAGAAATTCTGTAACAATGTGTTTTGATTTAACATTCAACGAGGGAGAGATTTGTTTCCTCTGCAGATTTTAAGAGATTTAAATAGGGTCATTTATGTTCAGCTCAATTAAGCTACTGATCATTCCATTTTCTTAGCGGTAAAGTGTCCGCAGCCCGTTATTTCTTTAGAACAATAAAACGGGCCCGCCAACCCAAGCCATCATCGCTCGGTGTGTGCGAGGCGTGCAGAGATTATTAACGTGCGCGGCCGGCTCCGCTTCCGTCAGAGCTCGCCGAGCAGGCCTGAGAGGCTGCACTTGCTCGGTGTTAGAACAAAAAGGGAGAGCTGGCGAGTTCACGGGAGCGCATTTACTCCAGGTAAACCTATCCAAGAACTGAATCACTGACATTTAGAAAAAAGAAATGCCGACACTCCTTACAGGCACCCCGGGGGGATTCTCCTGGCGAAGTCTGAGACAATGATCAACCGGTTCTCTCACACCAAGGTAGCACCGCGGGCACAGATGGGCTAGCCGGCACCTGTGTGAGTGTGAGGAGGACCCCGGGGTGCCTGTCCGTCCGACTGATACTCATCCTGCGTTCTCTTTATCAAGTGGGGGGAACATGGCCTGTGCCCTGGGAATCCCAGCCGGTTAAAGACCTCCGTCACAGTGGGAGAGGAGAAGTCTGCTAGCAAAGCCCAAGTAGCTCTTTCCTGGCTCGCTTTGAGTTCACGTCCTACTCAAAACAATAAGGCACACCACTTCCACACGAAGACAAAGTGTGTTAAACATACTAACATGCATAATATGTTAAACATACCTATTAACAAATGTACAATACGTATATCGCTCAATAAATTGAATATATATTTATATCAAATGTATTGCTAGTTTACAGTACATAAATATTTCATATAGTAAACATCTAATAAGTAAGAAATTAATATAGACTATAGTAATGTAAATACAGTGTATATAAAAATATTATACATAACATATACATAAAAATTTGTTTGAAAACATTATGCAGAGTGACCAAGGTAAGAGCTCCAGATTTCACAAATAAAAATACAGGATACAGTTAAATTTGAGTTTCTAATAAATAATAGGTAATAGTATAATTTTGTACCAAATCTTGCACACGACATGTTTATTTCAAAAGTTATTTGCTGTATACCTGACACTTCGGCATGACTGGCAATCGCTATTCGCCTTTCATTCTAGACTAGAGCAATGAGATGCTGAGCGGCCTCGGTCTCGGAACCCCGGGCAGACAGGAGCCTCTTTCCTGTGAGACACTTGCTACCTCTGTGTCCAGTGACGCAGAATTACAGAGGCTAAGAGAGATGGCAAAACCGTTACGGAAATGAAAAACAACTGAACTGAGTATAAGGATGCTTCAGGGAAGGAAGGCCTTAGCCAGCCATCTCACTGTGAAGCTCAGGAATAAGGACAAGCCGCACTGCGTCCTCCAGAAGCCGCTGCCTGCAGGGCGACTTGTCTCTGTCCAGCTTGATCTGGCTGACATAAGTCCATTTCTCACATTGTTAGCAGAACAGTGTTTTAAATTCAAGTCCCCATGTTAGTCTTGACCTAGGAGTTCTTTCTTGGCTCAACTTTGTATGCTCAACTAAAAGCCCAAACTCCTTAGAACCTTCCAGTCCCCCTTAAGGAGCTGAGGCTCCTTACCCACCCGCTTCTGTGCTCCCTTACTGTCCTCTGGATTCCACTCTCTTTCCATCGCTTCCTCAGCCTCCGAGGTCTCTGGATATGCGGTTTTCTGAACTTCGTGCTGCCTCATATCCTGGATTTCATCACTCCTATTTTCCTTCCTTCCCCTCCCAATGAAACCAGTCTGTATCTCAGCCCGAAGCTGCAGGTGGGGAGGCAGGAAGGCCGCTGTGACCAGTGTTGGGCTGCTGACACCTGGGCAACCTCAGCACCTCCCAGGAGCCTCGCGTCTGACCCAGACCCAGAGAATGAGGCCAGAAATGTCATGGTCAAATACTTTTTAGTTACACTCTGCTTTAGAATGTTCTTTGTTTTTAAAAAATACAACATGCATAAAAATATTTCATAAAACTCCCTTCTCCATCCAGTTCTCAAGAGGCAACCAATATGATAAGATTCTTGTTCACTATTTGAGCGTTATTCTTCTCCACATACAAGAAATGCAAACTACTTTTCCTGTCTTGCACAATGGCTGAATATATTTACTCTTTTGCATATTGCTTATTTTTAAGTTAACAGTATAAAATAAAAGATAATGCCATATTCAACAAAGAGTTTAGCCATTCTTTATGGACACATAGCATTGTAATTATTATGATTTATCTGACTACTCACCTAGCAGTGGGAATTTAGATTATTTCCAGTCTTTTGCTATCATTGGTAATGGTGCAATAATCTTCCAAATAATTTATTCTGCATGCGTGTGGATTACACCTACTGGATGAATTCTTAAAACTAGAAATGCTAGGTAAAATGTGTGTTTGTAACTTTTATGCTGTTACTAAACTTCACTTGTTAAAGTGTTTCTATCTATACTCTGTCAGTGACATAGGAAATTTACTATTTCCTCTTTAACTTTGACAACAGAAAACTTATTAAACATTTTGTTATTTAACAACATGATTGGCGGAAAATAACTCAAAGGGCTTTAATTTGTACTTGTTATTGCAAATGAGCTTGCATAGATTTTCACTTAAGATCTATTTGTATTTCCTGTCATTAACCTATCTGATTATAAAATTTGCCTATTTATTCAGTTGTTGGCATTTTCTTGTTGATTTATTGAAGTTTTTTATATATTAATAAGAAACACCATGTATAAAATGGATCACAAAGATCTTTATAGTTTATCATTTGGTTTTGATTTTGGTTTGTTTTTGTTTTATGTGGCATGAATCAATAATTATTGCTTTTCATAGCTTTTAGTTTTCATGCTATATTGGAAATGTTTTACTTACCTAAAACTATTTTTTAAATCTTCCTGTGGTTTCTTCTATACATTTATTCATAGTTTACATTAATATCTTCAAGTCCTATAAAATTTACTCTGCTGTAAGTCTTGAAGTACAAATTCATACTTTTCTGTGAGAACATTCAAAACTCTCATGAGCCAACCCATGAGAGTAATTACATTTTGCAATTATTTAGTAATTGTCATTTAAAAATATATTGCACATAATTTCCAAATATAACTCTAAATTTTGTAGTGCTTTGAAATGTACGAGAGGAGAGGAATGTGTGAGATATTTCATCTCCTGTGAGGATTGTGGTTTCCATCTCAATAAAGTGCGCCCTCTGCCCAGGTAAAATTCTCTTAGACTTGCCAGATACTTGGATCCCGTAGCTTGTAAATCACTGCTATGGCCTTTATACGTCAAGTCATGCGCAGTGCTAACACTTCTCCATTCTCCTAAATTTCCCCGTTGTTTTATCATCTTTGCATATAATTTATGATGATATAAAAGACAACCATCATTGTTATTTTATCTTGCAGTTAGAATGAGAAGAGAGAGGCAGTTGAAGCGTGATTATTAAAGAATAGCAGTGACCCAGTGGTATCATCAAACCTTTAGGAAGGAACTTAATTATATCCCCTTAAAAAGCTCCAAGCTCTCTTGTGATTTGGACCGATCAACACAACTCAAAGTTCGATTCAAGGTTCTTTGCTTTATGCAAAATTCAGCTCTGAGACCTGGAGTGGAGATGGCAGCCGGGTTTCCTTCTGGCAGGAGTGACCATTTCTGCTGTTGCGGGATGGAGTTCCTGCTGCAAATTTTTT
>RJWM01031160.1:0-22714 GCA_004363535.1 Dasyprocta punctata
CTAAATTGTTACCAACAACCACATCCTCTGATACGGTTTAGATCTACAATGGTTCTCAAAAGTCTCAGGTAGGGTTTATTGGATCATGGGGGTGCAGCATTTGTCAGAGGATTAATCCACTGATAAGTTTATGGCTGAAGGTACTATTAGAAGGTGGGACCAGCTAACCATGGACTGAACTCCCTGGAAACTGTAAGTCAAATAAACCTCTCCTCCTTTAGATTGTGGGTGTTAGGGATATTCTCAGTGGCAAGAAGTAGTTAATACACACTACACTTGATCTTAGCCAAAAGGCTGAGAAGCGATAGCTAATACACACTACAAAATGAAAAAAAAATCACATGAATCAAGAAACAAACCAAAAGCTCTAGGATTTTTTTTTTTTTTTTTTTTTTACAAAATTCTGGATAGAGTGCTCAGTGAGCAGCGAAATAAGTGTGTGTCACAACAGACAATTTTATTTCATTTAAAAGCAGCACACTACTTTAATGTAGGTCTGCAGAATAATGAGGTTCCCACTGGAGTTTTTTTCTCTCTTCATCAACACTTCTTTTCCCTTCTCCACCCCAAGGCAACCTGCAGAACAACAGTGAGCTTTGCTGGGTTGGGCCCTTCCTCCTTCAGGCAGGTGACTCTACACGGTCCTCTTGCCAGCTGGAACCTAAGATGTTGATGATAAGGCTAGACAAAGATTTGGGCTATTGACTACTAGGTCACAGTACAGCTTGAGACATAAGATGCCTGAAGCAAATATTTTGAAATATCTAAAAGCAAAGGTTAAATATGTTGACAATAACACATTCACTGGGCTTTCTTGCCCATTTCCATTTCCTCTTTTAAAGATTGCCTTACTGTGAAAATATTTTTTGACTTGGAGCTGATGAAAGGACAGAGATGAAACAAACTTTTGTCTGGGAACTTACTGTTTGGCTTTATATTTATTAAAATGATAAAATTGAATGAGGTGATTTTTATTGTTATTTTTCTTTTTTTATTTCTTTTCTCTACTTCTTTCCCTAGATACTCCTTCTATTGTTAGCACTACCTATAGTTTAGAAGTCTTTTCAGATGTAAAATTTTCTCAAAGTTATTGTCTGGCTTTTAATTTTCAATGCTTCCCCTCCCCCCACCAGTTGTAGTTTTCTTTTCTGTGGAGTTGATCTTCTTGGCAGGTGGCATTATCTGCATTACTCAGCCTATTTACATAAATATTGTCAAAGTACTCACCTTTATTTACCTCATAGAAGGAACTAGTGGATGAAGAACATGCTACACCTTTTCTCTCTTTCATGGAATGGATAACTATTTCTCATGTAGGGTCTCCTTTACAAATTTATTTATATGTCCCTTTAGTACCGGGGTACACTTTATATGTCCCTTTAGTACTGGGGTACCCTTTATATGTCCCTTTGGTACCTGGGATTGATGTCACGACTTGGCACTTAACCAGGAAACCACTTGAACTGTGTGCTAAATCCCCAGCCCTCCTTTATTTATTTATTTATTTATTTAGCAGCACCGGGGATCAAACTCACAGCCTCACGCCTGCCAGGGTAGGCTCTTAAGCCACTGAGCCAAACTCCCGGCCCTGGTTTTTTGAGGCAGGGTCGCACTATGTAGCTCAGGCCAGCCTTGCGCTCGCGTTGTAGCCCAAGTAGGCCTTGAACTCACAACACTCCACCTACCTCAGCCTCCTGAGTGCTGGGATTAAAGGCGTGCGCCACCACGCTTGACTTCCCCAGCCCTCCTTTAGATAATTCTTGTCTCTGTGATTTAAAAAGCAGTGCTATCCTGTTCTAAATATTTGTTCTGTGTTAAATCATATGAATGCTTATTACTCACAGAAAAGTAAAATATTGTAATATATGCAGAAATATCAAAAGGGGGGAAATGAACAGCATTTGATCTATTGTATTTCTTCTTTTTCCTTTAGGATAATTGCGTAAGGTTTGAAAATTTATATTAATGCCTTAATTCGGTATCAATGACTCTTAACCTTCATGAAACTCAAAACACTTACACAATCAGCTAAAATACATATCTCCAAGTATAGAAATGTACATTTTAAAAATATGTATTTAAAAAATTTACTACTGAAAGAGATTTCACTCTAGGAGATATGTATTTACCTGCAAATTCTGGTCCTTGAAATTTTCTGTTTTAACAACTTAGCTTTTGTTTTAGGTATATATGAATATCTTCTGGAATCTATGTTTTGTAGGCTGAAATCACTGTAGATTTTGATATATTTTTAGCTGGCAGAAAAGAATGATACTGGTGGCTTGTGAAGCTCTGCCCTTGTTGACACAGATTTCTTTATTGGATGCAGTTGGTCTTAAAATTTCCTATGCCTCAGCACCGTCTTCAGAGTGTTAACAACTTCAGGTGCTTGAAATCAGTATCCAGAGTTTCAATTTCCAGTGGCTTAGGTGGTAGGAGGCGGGGCAAGAGATGAGTATCTTTTTAAAAACCTCTTGAATTGGTTCTAATATGCAGTCAGTTGTGAGCCACTGATTTACAACCAAATTGATAGACTGAGGGTAAAGATCCAAGATCAACTTTAAGACACTAATCAAGCTATGACTTCTTATCATGGTTTTGTTTGTTTGTATTTCTCTTGGAGTCCCAAAAAATTATTGAAACTCTGATCTCAAAGTAGTTAAATTAGCCTCTGCTTTTTCTTTTGAAAATCTAGTATATGCCATTCTTTTGAGAATAAACGTAAATGTCTAAGTTCCTGAAGAATATCAGGGTGAGAGGACTAAAAGTGGGAAGGGCAGAGTGCCTCCTTTACAGTGTGGAACAATGAGGGAGCGCATGCACTTTTGTTTGTGAATCTGGCAATGTGCACCACTAATCTAGTTATAGCCATCATGTCAACCTTGCTTACAAACTTATTGTGTCTGTCTATAGAGATGTGACATTAAGTAGCCCATATACTGTGTTATTTATTTGTTTATGGGTTAATTGTTCAGAATATTGATCTCAGGGCTCATTTTCCCGTTCTTTCTCAAATACCCTTTCAAATCAACAAACATAAAATGGGACAGCTTTTTCCACACAGGGGACTCTTAAATGATGTGAAGTTTTATATACTTGGTACCTTTTAAAAAATTACTCTTGCAAGGAAGCATAATTCAGTATAAATATTGCTATCACTTTAAAAATTATGGTACAATTTGAGGCACTAATTTTTGGGTGCATTACTCTAAGGTACTAAATATTTGACCACTTGTTCTTTTTTTCTTTTAACTTAGCTATATATGTATAAATATATAGTGTAATAGTATGTGTGTAATGTGTATGTGTCTCTAATTTGCAATAAAGTTTTACAAATTTAAATTTTAAAATGTTGGTTAATGATGAATTGCTGAACAAAGTGAGAGCTGTTGGGAGCCTATGAGTGTGCTTGGAAAAATGCACTAAAAAGTATAATCCCAGTAGAGGCATGAAAATTTTTATGCAAAACTCTATCAAAGAGATATCTGTCCTACTGTGTTTATTGCAGCATTATTCATAATAAAAATGAAATTAACCTGTGTCCATCATTGAATGAATGAAGAGAAGGTAGAATGTGTAAATAATGAAATATATTCAGACTTTAAAAGGAAAAAATTTTGTTATTGGTAGCAACTAGAATGAAACTGGAGAACTTTATGCTATGTGAAATAAGCAAGGCCCAGAAAGAAAAATGGCATGATCTCACACAGAATCTAAAAAGCTGGAAGCAGAGAGTAGAACAGTTGTTTCTAGGGGCTGGGTTTGGGTGGAATGGGGAGATTTTGGTCAATGGAAAAAAGTGTCAGGAAAAATCTGTATATTTTGGAGATCTATTATATAGTATATTGACTATAGCTAATATACTGTATATTCGAAAATTGTTAAGACAATAGATTTTAAGTGTTTTTACTACAAAATGATAAGTATATGAAATTATATATATATATATATGTATATATGCAATTGATTTGTCTCATAAACCTATGGATAAATGCTAAAATACAGTAGTGCCTCGGCTCATGAACTTAATTCATTTCATGATTCTGGGGAAGATGACTGCATGTGTGTTTGTGTGGGGAAGATGGCAGTGGTTGTGTTTGTTACCTGGTGTAGAGTTCACAAACAAAAGGAAAATTTTGCTGAATGTCTCTCTTAGCAAACTGAATTGTTCATGAAAAGAAACGTTTGTGAACTGAGGTATTACTATAAATGCATTCTTGGTGTCTTTGAGTTGAACCAATTAAATGACTGAGATCTACATTAATAGTGAAATTGGTCAGACAATCTCTACTTCAGCCATATTCAATGGAAAGAATCTTCCCAAGGATGTCGGTGTTTCTGTAAACTAAAAAATAAATGTCTTAGAGCAAGAAAAGTTTTGTTAGTGTTTGCACCAGATCTATTCATATGAGTAAAATTTTTTCTTTTCAAATGTTTCTAATCTTTAATTCTTCTTACCCATTTTATCTTTCTAAAGTTTTGTTTCTAAACAAAACTTTGACACCTTAGTAATAATATGGAATTTTGATCTCTAGTTCCATGTTTATTGTTTATTCTAGAAAGCATTGTTGCTGGCCACTTAGGTCCATGTGCTATGGACTGTTTGCTCACCAGTGACCAAATAAAGTGAAGTCATTTATTTTGGTAAAAGGGAAAATGGATTTATTTGGAGTTAGTTTTGTGAAGATGGAGGGACCTCATCACCCAAATCAGGATTTTTACAGTATAAATGCATTTTAGGGTGTTTCAGAACAAGGAACAGAGGGAGAAATGAATACAATGAAGCAGTAGATGAGTCCAGGCTTGGACCTGGACCACTCTCTCCTTCACTTGTGAAAGGGAAATTGGACTTTAACTTCCTGGTCCATTTTTCTGGGGTGAGGAGAAGTGTGTGTGGAGGGTTCGTTTATGCCCCAGGCTTGAAAAAGTTCGGAGAAATCACTTGTCTCTGTTGGAAAATATCTAACTTTTAAGGTTTCATTTTGTCATGCTGGTTTTAATTTCTACTTTGCTTCAGTCTAGCCTTCAATCTTTAGTCCATCTCATCTGGCTGGGTATCTAATGTTGAACTGGTGCATAGATTCTATCACAGGTAGCTGGAGCATAAGCAAAAGTGTTACTGGCCTTTGCGATTCTGGGGTCTCCTAGAGATGATTTCTAGTTTCTTTTTATCCCAGACAAAGCACTGGTCCAGACAAGTGCGAAGGTAGTGAGGTTTTACATTTGTTAGAGGTATGAAAAGAAAAGAAACATGCTCTGCTGAGCAAGTGAGGGACGACTAAAGGGAAGAAAAGAAGTACACCCTGCAAAGCACAGTTAGGCCACTGAAAGACTTAACCATGGCCCCTGGCTTGATGGAGGCCATCTTTTGTTCTACCATTCCTCAGGCTGATGTCAGATCTAGGCTGAGAAAAACCTGCTTGATTTCTTGTAGGAAGAATTGAAGATAGAGTTATCTGATAAGGACTTTGGGAACTATTTTTTTGGCTCATTTTCTGATCTCTGTTGTTGACAGGTCATGACAACTTGCCCAGCCATTCTGCCATGCTTTAATCTTCTGCCTCAAAAGGAAGCCAGATACCTAAATCTGAAAATTAATAAGAAAGAAGATATATGTAGATCAAATCAAACAAATGGACAACGAAAAAGGGAAGTGGAGCTGCTGCAATGGTAGCGCCTGCCCCAACCCCACTCTTTTGGGGAGCAGCCACTTTGATGGTGCAGTAAAGAGCCAGAGGGACTGATCTAGTGCTACAGAGATCAGATTCCTGGGATAGGCTTTGTGTTCACCCCGCCCCCACTGCCACAAGCCATGGAAAGCTGCACTACTGCATTCTCTACCCCAATGTGGTCTGCAAGCACAGAAACTTCCTGGGATCAAAACTCAGGCCCGAGAGAGGATACACAGGCAGTAGGCATGCTAGCTGAGTCAGTGCAGCCCATGAGTCTGCCTGCCCAGACTGGTGGCCCAGTTCACTGAGGTGAGTGTGCACAGTCCCCATCAGTTGCCTAAATAGCCCATTTGCCCAGTTCGCACACTGAGTCACAGTGAAGTGCATCCATACCACCTGGCACCGGCTCTGCATCATTGCCAGTCAGTAGAGTTGCAGGCAGTACGTCTGAACTGCCCAGCCTAGCACAAGCCCAGCACGTCTTCTAGACTGCTGGGTCACAGTTACCAGTGCCTGATCACAGGCCAAGACAGCTCTGTTCCTGCCTTGCATGCCAGCACATCACCTCAGTCACCAGAGCATATTCTCATTGGCAGAGAACATGGGTGGACACCTGCAACCAGATTGCAGCTAACAGAAGAAGGGAACTGTGCAGACTCATGGGTTTTTGGGTATAGCAGTCAAAAAGGAATTGCAGTCACTGCTGCCCCCTCCAGAATCCCCGCCTACACTCACTTAGGGCAAGGAAAGCCCACTCACACCCTGGGCAGAGTATACACAGAGAAGCCACAAAAAAGATATGAGAACAAGAAAAAAACCATCCAGCAGCTACTAGACAACCTAAAGAAGACCTAGCTAAAGTTAACTGGAATGAGAAAAATGCTAGATGATAGCAAAGATGGAATTATTAATTTGTTTATGGAAATCATAATAGAAAATTTTCCAAATATGCAAAAAGAGCCCAACATACAAGTAAGCAACGCTTTCAGAACAGCAAACAACTATGACGAAAACAGAAGCTCACCGAGATGCAGCATCAGTAAATTGCCAGACGTCCAACAACAACAGCAACTACAATAACAACCCACAGAATTTCATTTTTTAATTTTTTTCCACTTTTGATTTTTAAAAGCAAAACAAAAAAGGATCAAAACACCATAGAATTTCAAAAAATTAGGAAATCAACACTAGTTAATATATTGCATAGTGTTATCTTAGAAGTAGTTGTTCAGGTTACAAGATTTAGGCATGAAAAAATGATCAAACAAACAATGAAAACACAAACTGTGCTTAGTAGTATAGTTATCTATCTTGTATATATATACATACACACACATACACACACACATATATATACCTATATACATATAATCTTTTCCCTTCTTCCTTTTCTTCTTTCCCCTATCCCAGTTGTTCTTTCCTTTTGAGCACTTTTTTCTCTTTCATTATCACAATATCTATTGTACATTTTGTACCTTATTACTCTTTCAGTTTTTTTTAAACTAGGGAGGTGATACAATATTTACAAATGTGAGTTTATTTCACTTATGAGTATGGTCTCAGTTGCCTTCATTTACCTATAAGAGCCTCAAGATTATCCTTTTTTATAGCTGAGTAATATTCCATTGTATAAAAAATACCACATCTTATTTATCCATTCTGCAATTGATGGGCATTTTGGTTGTTTTCAAGATTTATGAATTGTGCTGCTGTAAACATGGGTGCACATATATGCCTGAGGCATGAGGTTTTCAATTTTTTTGGGAAGACACCCAGAAGGGAAACAGCTGAATTGAATGGGATTTCCAATCCTAGATTTTTGAGGAATCTCCACACTGATTTCCACAGTAGTTGTACCAGTCTACACTCCCACCAACAGTGGTTCCCCTACAGCCCTGCCAAAATTTGTTACTGGTTGATTTCTTGATGGCAGCCATTCTTTCTGGAGTGAGATGGAATCTCAATGTTGTTTTAATTTGCATTTCTCAAATGATCAGAGATGCTGAACATTTCATCACGTATTTATTTGTCATTTGTATTTTTTCATTTGAGAAGTGCATGTTCATCTCAGATACCCATTTTTGGATTGGGCCTTTGAATTTGGGGGTCCTGATGTTTTTCAATTCTTTAAATGTTTGAGATATAGGTCCTTTATCTGAAGGACAGCTGGCTAAAATTCTTTCCCATTTAACCCACAGAATTTTAAAAGCTGCCAGAGAAAAGTAAAATAAGCAAATAAAACCCAAAAACATCAAAAAACAAAACCATACATATAAAGGTTAACCCATTAGAATTGCAGCAAAGTTCTCAACACAAATCTTAAAGGCCAGGAGAGCTTGAAGTGAAGTATTTCAAGCCCTAAAAGAGAACAACTTCCAATCCACATTAATATATCCAGCAAAACCTTCCTTTAAAATAGATGGAGAAACAAGGATATTTCATGAAAAAGCAAAACTCAAGAGATTTATACATACTAAGCCAGGGTTCCAGAAAATACTCAAAAATAGCCTAGACAGAAATAAGAATACCAGTAATAGTAAAAATTCAGATGGAATGAAAACACCAAGCAAAGTCAATGAATAAACAGCAGCAGCAGCAACAACAAAAGTTGACAGGAAAAGTAAAACAAGAGTCACTGACAGAGGAGTGCAATGATGATAATGAATTAACATCTCTCAGAAATATCACTCAATGTTAATGGCCTCAACTATCCAATTTAAAGACACAGATTGCCAGGCTGTATCAAAAAACAGAATCCAACTGTCTGTTGCATTAAAAAAACTCATCTAACCCAAAATATATTCATAGATTAAAAATCAAAGGACAGAAAACAACATTTCATGCACCAGGACCCTGAAAGCAAGCAGGGGTAAAAATTTTAATTTCAAATAATGTGAACATCAAGCTCAAAATGATCAGAAAAACAGGAGGTCACTACATACTAGTTAAGTGAACAATCCAACAAGAGGTGATAACTTGAATATTTATGCACTGAATACTGGAGCAGCTGTTTTGATAAAACAAATCCTGCAGAACATAAAAATCAAATAAATGCTTCAGTAATACAATCATAGCAGGGGCTCCTAGTACCCCACTTTTAAAAAGACATAGATTAAGGAAATAAAACATCAATAAAAAAATATCAGAGGTGATTCACGCCCTTGAACCAGAGGACTTAATAGGTTTCTACAGAGATTTCCACCCTACTATAACACTATAACAGAGTATACTTTATTTTCTGTAGCACACAGTACTTTCTCCCAAAAATAGATCATGTGTAGTTCACAAACACTGCATAATAAATATAAAAGAAACAAAAGTTGCTATCAGATCACTAAGCAATGAAAGTAGAAATCAACCACAGCAGAAACCACAGAAAACTTAGAAACACTTGGAAACTTAAGAACATACTCCTGAACACTCAGTGACTCACAGAAGATATCAAGGAGGAAATTACGGTTTCTGGAAGTTAATGACAAAGCCTTTAGAACACATTGGAATGTTCAAAAACAGAGGTAGTGGAAATAAATAACCTAGTGAGGAATCTTAAGGTACTTGTGAAACAACAATAGAAACTCAGACTGAAATTAAGGAGAAAAGTCATGAAGATTAGAATGGAAAGCAATGAAAATGAGACTAAAATAAATTCAAAGAATCAATGAATTGAGGTGCTGGTTCTTTGAAAGAATAAGCAAAACATGTACATAAATAAACCCTTGGCCAAACTTACTGTATTGGGTGATACACTATGTACCCGCAAGTCCTCATGTACTTTTGATGGGGCTAAGTCTGACACTTGCTCGTGTTTGGTTTGTTGCCTAGCGCCAGGATTGGCAATGTGAGTGTTGTACCCGCCCAGGGGTGGAGCCGACATACAGTGTAAGGGAGACGGGTCTTCCTCTCACGCTTCCGCCCTCTCTCTCTCTCGCCAGTGTGTCTTGCTGCTTGTGGCTGCCATGAATGGCAGCCCCACCATGCCATGCTGCCTTGGAGCCAACTTAAGTATGGACTGAAACTCCCGAGAAACTGTAAGAATAAACCTTTCCTTCCCTAATTTTGAGTGTCAGGTATTTTGTCTCGGCAATGAACGAAAAGTAACTAAGACACTTACCAAGAGAAAGAGAGAAAAGACACACATCAATGCAGTTAGAAATGAAAAAGACAAAACTGCAACAGATGCCATCAAAATCCAGGAGATAGTAACTATTGAGAAAAAACATAATTGAACAAATTGGAAAACCTTGAAAAAACAGATTCCTAGGCTCGTACAAATCATCAAAGCTAACATAAGACAGGAAAATGCTGAAAACCCCAGTAACAAGCAATGGAATTGAGGCAGTAATAAAAAAAATTTAGTGACAGAAAACAAAACAAAACAAAAACAACAAAAACAAAACAAGAAAATCCTCCAGGACCTGATACATTCACTGCCAAATTGCACAAAACTTTAAGAACATTTTTTTAACCTTTAAGAACATTGTATCACCAATACTCCTCAAACTCCTCAGGGAAATTGAAAGGGATAGAGTACTCCCAAGCCCTTTTATGGAAACCAGCAATACTCTGACCCCAAAACTGGACAAAGACTCAACTAAACAAGAGAACTACAGGGCAATCTCCTTAATGAGCACAAATGCAAAAGTTTTCAACAAGATATTAGTAAATAGAGCACAACACATCATCAAAAAGATCAGACATCATGACCAAGTAGGTTTCATCCCAGAGTTGCAAGAATGGTCCAACATGTGAAAAACATTAAA
Organism: Dasyprocta punctata; assembly: GCA_004363535.1. Lineage (NCBI taxonomy): Eukaryota > Metazoa > Chordata > Mammalia > Rodentia > Dasyproctidae > Dasyprocta > Dasyprocta punctata. The sequence goes on from RJWM01031160.1 coordinate 10,433, forward strand.
TGTAATACACCACATAACAGAAGCAAAAACAAAATCCACATGGTTGTATTAATAGACACAGAAAAGCCTGTTGACAAAACCCAACTCCCTTTCACAATAAAAACCCTGAAGAAAATAGGTACAGAAGGACCATACTTGAAATTGACAAAAGTTGTTTATGGCAAACCAATGGACAATATTATATCAAATGTGGAAAAACTGAAAGCATTCCCTCTAAAATCAGGAACAAGTCAAGGATGTATTTAATTCAGAAGTTGTACTCAACATAGTATTTGAAACATTAGCTAGAACAGTTAGGCAAGAGAAAGAAATGAAAGAGATACAATCAAAAGGAAGAAATCAAAGTATCATTATTTGGAGATGACATGGTAATCTTCATGGAAGATCTGAAGAATTCCACCAAAAACTCTTAGAATTAATAACTCCAGCAATGTAACAGGATATAAAATCAGCAAATGAAAATTGATAGTACTCATATGTATCAATAAGGAACTCAATGAGAAAGAAATTATGAAAACAATGCCACTTACAGTGCCATCAAGAAAAATTAAATACCTTGGTATTAATCTAACCAAGGAAGTGAAAGATTTTTACAAAGAAAAGTATAGTACAAGAAGTCCCCAACTTATGAATGAGTTCTGTTCCAGGAGAGTGTTCCTAAGTGGTATTCATTCATAAGTCTGACAAAGTGAGTCTTACATATCTTTGACACAGATATACAATGTAAAGCATAAAAAGCCAAACACACACAAAAGTACTGTAAATAGATTATGCTCACTTTTAGTTTTAGCTTAAATTGCTGGAACAGTACAGTACAAAAGCTGGCATGTAGGGAATTTCATGCAGTAAACTGACAAGAAGAGAGTCACTAACATGAAGTTGGAGGGTAGGTGGGACTTGGTGAGCAAAGTCTACCATTTTTTCACCTCAGTCCAATTTCTCAATTATTTTCATTTTTGTTTTCATGGTTATTGCTTTATGCTTCCTAGCAGTCCCCTCCATGTCACCACTGCTCTTCCTCTTGCTTCTGAACATCCTGGGCTTTGATGAAGCACTGCTCAATTGTAAACTATCACACTGTACAGTAAGCACACGGCAGCATAGCTGTGACAATGTCCAGCAGACACGTGAGCTAGTTTCACGATTTGTTTGCATCTATGAAGAGTGTTCATAATGTGAGTTCCATTCATATCTGTGAAAATTTGCAACTCAACTGTTTGTAAGTTGGAGACTTACTGTACTCTGAAAAAGAGGACATTAGAAAATAGAGAGATGTTCCCTGCTCCTGGATAGGTAGAAGCAATACTGTCAAAATGACCATGTTCCCCAAACTATTATACTGAATCAATGCAATCCAAAATACAGGACCAACAGCATTCTTCATGGAACTAGAGAAAACAACCCTAAAATTCATGTAGAACCAGAAGAGACTCAGAATAGGAAAAGTGAACCTGGGCAATAAGAGCAAACCATGAGACATCACAATACCTGACTTCAAGATACACTGCAAGTCAATAGTAATAGAAACAGCGTGGTACTGGCACAAAAATAAACATGGAGATAAATGCAGTAGAGTAACAGATACAGAAACATCCCTGAACACATTCATCTATTTGATCTTTGACAAAGTGGCCAAAAATAACTTACTCAAGGAAAGATAGCCTACTTAAGAAATGTTGCTGAGAAAATTGGCTGTTCAAGAAGGTCGAAGTTGGTCCCATATTTATTACCATTTACTAAACTGAAGTAAAAATGGATAAAAGATCTAAACAAAGTAGAAACATTGAACCCATTGGAAGATAAACAGCTAAAACACTTTAAATCATAGGTGTAGGCAAGGACTTTCTACATAGAACTACAATTCTACAAGAAATAACATCAAAAATCAGCAAATGGGATTGTATCAAATTAAAAAACTTCTGCATAGCAAAGGAATACATTAGTAGAAAGAAGAAGAATGGGAAAATTTTGCCAGCTATTCTTCAAATATAGGACTAATATTTAGAATATAAAGAACTGAAAAAATTTTTGAACACCTAAAATTAAAAAAAAAACAGCCAAGAAATGGGCAATTGAAGTTAACAGACATTTCAGAAGAAGATGAAGAAGTACAAATTGCCAACAAACAAGAAAAAATGTTCAACATCTCCTGCCATTAGAAAATGCAAATTAAAATAACACTAAGATTTCATCTTACACACCAGAAAATGCAAATTAAAATAACACTAAGATTTCATCTTACACCAGAAAGAATGGCCATTATCAAGAAGTCAAAGAATAAAAAAAGCTGATAAGGTTGCAGCAAAAAAGAAAAACTCCTACACTGTTGGTGGGAGTGTAAACTGGTACTGCCACTGGAAATCATTATGGAGATGTCTCAAAGAACTACATTTAGAATTTCCATCTGGCCCTGCTATTTCCCAACTGGGTATGTTCCCCAAGGAGCTAAAAACATCATACTGCAATGATACACGCATACCAATGTTTATAACAGTACAATTCATAATAGCCAAATACTGAAAGCAGCCTGTATGTGTATAAACTGATGAATAGATAAAGAGGATATGTTATCTACATGTAGCAGAATACTACCTAGCTATAAAGAAGGACAAATTTGAGACATTTGTAAGAAAATGGATGCACCTGGAAAATATAATGTCAAATGACATAAATCAGACACACAAGCTTAAATACTGTATGGTATCTTTCATTTGAGTAAGGCAAAGTACAAACAAAGAACAAAATAAAGGATGAATATAAGTAAACAATGAGATAGATCTCTCGCAGATGAGAAGTGGTTCAGGAGACTGAGGAGAGAGGGAGAGGGGAAGGGGAAGTAAGAAGAATTAAGAAATGCCATGTACAGGAACCTAATAACCACAATGACTGTAAACACTATATGTGATAAACATGAGCTCCAAGAATAAGAATAAAAACAATAATAATGAAAACCAGGAAAGAGGGTTCAGAGACAAAGGGAGGGAGGTGGGCAGGAAGAGGAAGAGGATTATAAATAAGACAAGTTGTGTCATGAGCGTCTACCTACTCCCCAAGATGAAGGTCAACTTCACATACAGTAAACATGCACTAATAAAAAAACCTAAAACCATATTTTTAAAAAATCACATTTTAAACATCTAATTTAAGCAAAGACTAGCTAGTAAAATAAATGTTTATCCATGACAAAGAAGAATCTCTTAAGATTATTAACGTACAGATAACCCATGAGCAGGTCAGGTAAATCATAGCTATTCTTTACAACAAAAGATATTTTAACTGACCATAACTACAGTATTATTAAATATTGATTTTGGCATATCTTAAAATGATGAGCCAATACAAGCCTTAATCATCTGTTTTTTAGCCTTAATCATCTTAAGACTCTTTAAAACTTGGTGATCATACCTTGACAAAAGTCTCCATTTTTATATACTTATTATTTCTCTAGAATAGTTACTCTCAAGCTCATTAGAGGGTCACGTAGTTCTGATATTATGTCACTGAGCCTTATACATATACATATACACACAGCTATCTATACATTATCATTTATAGAGTTTAAAAAGCAAAAAATAAATAAAAATTTACTTAGTAAAAGTCTTTCATATTCTGTTATAAATTACTCAGATATTTTTCTTATATATGCATCTAATTTAATTTTTAACAGTTACTACTACATTACTCACAAAATATAAAACATTTGACAAGTTTAAATTCATGAACCAAAACATTTGCTGATTAAAAAAAAACCTCTCAAAAGTTACAATTAAGACCTGAAAATTTCACCTACATGCACTACACATCTTTGACACAAATATACAATACAAAGCATAAAAAAACCAAAGGCACTACAAAAATACTGTAAATAAACTTTTACAGTTGTTTTAAAATGATGATACAACTATAAGTGAAGTAGTTTAAATTTTACATTTACCTTAAAATAGTAAGGTAGACACGTGAACTACTTCTGCAATTTGTCCCCATCTGTGAATGTTTGTAATGCGAATTCTGTTTGTATTTGTGAAAGTTCGCAACTTGAATGTTCACAAGTAGGTCATTTATTGTGTTCATAAGTGAATCCACTTGGAAGACTATAGAAAGAACTATGTCTTGGTTACTTTCTCATTGCTGAGAAAAAGTAGTGGACACTCATAAGTTAAAGAATGAAAGATTTATTTCAGCTCATAGCTTTCAGAGGTTTCAGTCCATAGTCAGCAGTCTCCACGGCAGGGTGGCCTGTCAGAGGAGCATCACAGAGGAGAAACAGTCCATGGTGTGGCAGGCAAGTGGCAGCAAGCAGGTAGCATCCAGCAGCCAGCCTGCCTTTCTGTTTTATCCTATTCAGGCTGTGGGGCTTTTTGGTGGTGCCACACACACCCAGGTTAAGGCTTCTGTCTTCAGGAAACTCATTCAGCCACACCCAGAACTATGGTAGTTCCAATCAGTGGACTAACTTACTACCATGCATTCTTTATCCTGGTAACACTTTCACACTAGATTCAGCCAGCTCCAAAAAGCCTCAACTTTGAGTGCATGAGGTTTTGGGGCCAGAGATGTCCAGATACAAGCCGTAACGAACTGTAATAGTCATGGGGCATTTAAAATGACAAAACTCAGACGATCTAGAAAGATCCACAGACTTAAGTGGGAAACAGTCATTGCTCATCAGCACCTCTTGGCCGTGTCTTTGCGCAGGTGTGGAAATTATTACCCACATAAACATGGGTCCAGCTCTTTCGGGAAATTAGAAAGAAGCACAGTTGTATCATGTCTGTTTAAGTAAAAGTCAATGCATATGACAAAATTATTTATTTCTTCTCATAGATCTAGTAAGGATGATCTAAAAATACTTTTATTAGTGATTATCTAATAAATAGAAACTTTTCAATTATTTCCACTTTGCTACTGTAATAAGCATAGGGCATGTGTGTTGTTATCCAACTTTGGCTAAGTGGAATAACCAGGTAGACACTTTCACTCTCTAAACCACTCTCTCTTAATAAAACAGTCCTGAGAGTATTCTGGAAACAATCATGAAACAAACAACCAACCCTTCCAATTAGACTGTCCTGATAGTTACATAATTTGCAAAGGAGACAGTATTTAATTAACCTGTTTTTAACTATACCACCAAGGTATATTTGAGTTCAATACTGGTGTAGTAATATGTTTTATTAAGGTGTTCCAAAATATTTTTGTAGCTCTATCTTCATAGCAAAAATTTAACAAATCAGTATATCAGAACTTGCAGTTGAAAAACCTGAGTATAGCTTTAATACTGTGATGATTTCCTCTGCCTACCTTCCCACCTGAGATGAGGTGGTGTGTCTATTGGAGTTCAGTGAATATACTATGCAAGAATTTAACCAATGTCTGGCAAAAAACTGCCTCTTAGGAACCCTTCTACTAACATGAGAATCAGATTTCATGGTGACCATCACTGAATATTGTTTTTGACAGGTGAAGCAATTTAAACTTTTTAAATAGGTGAATGTTCAGCCAGTACTATAGTTACATGTGTACTATATTTTCTGAATATTTAGCCAACTCTGATTCCTAAGAGTATTTAGTGTTTGAGGCCATAATAAAGTAAAAAAATTTTTTTAATTAAATTTTTTCATGCTCTTTAGTCTTTCTATAACCTTTGTGCAACTGAAAATACTCTTTTTGAAATATTTAAATTATAATCCTGATGGGCCAATGGGGGCAAAATAGATGTTAACTGTTTTGAAGACATCTTTATTTTATCTTCTAAATAATTGCTTAAAATATGTGGGCTAACAGGCATTTAGCTTAGGCTTTCTTATTTATCAAGCACTTTTATTTTTAAATTAATCTGGTACCATTTAAAGAACACAAAACACAAGTAGATACATAGACCTGACATATAATACAACACACACATGCATGCCAGAATACAACAATTTACACTTATTATTTACTAGTTTTTAAGAAGTTGTATCATTTCAAACTTAGTATCCAAAAAAAAAAAAAAAAAAGAAAAGAAAAGAAAAGAAAAGAAAAAGTTATACTATTGGCTTGCTTTTTCCTTTGCCTAGTCCCAAGCAATATTTGGTCCTAAATTTACAAGTTTGAAGGCACAATTCCTGGATGAATAGAGGTGAGAAGTTTACATTAGTTGCCTATTTAACCTGAGTTTTGAATTTCCTAACTTTTTTCCTGCCTTATCATTAGTCATACTCAATTTTAAGAAGCTCTTGCCCCAGGTTTTAAGACAATTCTCACTGTACTAAAATTTAGACATTGTTGTTTAAAATTTTAAACATCTTATCCTGGCTGTATTAGTCAAGGCTGCTAGATATTGAGTTCACAAAAGCAAGTCGTTTGTTGTCAAATTTCCTATTTTCATAGTTGAGGGATGCAGGTAGCAGGGGAAGGAAAATAAAATCAACTGCTAGCAAACAGGAAGTTTTGGTGAATATTTCAAAACACAGGCAATTTAGAATGAATTAAGGACTATTAGCCAAAATGAAAGGAACAGTGTGCCCTTTCAGCTATATAGGCTGTATTGTGTCCCAAGATCACTTTTGTCTGAGTTGCCAGTAGCTAAACATTTTCTAGGGAGCTAGGAAGTAGTAAAAGCACTTTTCATGCCAGAACAAATCACAACAGAGCTTTCCAAACACACTCTAGTGTGTCTAGACTCTTCTAGGCTCTTAATTCAAAATTTTCTGTCAGATAAATCCCTGAGAGTTCATAAGAACCCCTAAAGTTAGAGGAGAATAGGCAGTAGTGGTGAACCTACAGCATGTGTGCTGCAGGAGGCTGCTTGTGTCAATGAAAAATGAAAGTTTCACCATCACTGACTAGAGGGAGGGATGGGAAAATGCTCACACCCCAGGAGTACACCAGAACACCTATGCGACATTTTACTAGTTGACTTGGTCTTACTTGGAGAGAATGAGGGTCTGTTCAACTCATTTCTGATCTACCACATGCAATTGCTTTTGGGCACCTCGCCCCTGAGAAATAGCTTAGTGTTGGATAAAATCTCTAGTGTTCTTTAGCTACCCGAACTATCTTCAGATTGCCACCTGATTTCCCGTCTTCTTTTCATTTCCCTGACTGTTACATCTCTCAAATTTATACTCATTTCTCAGTACTACTTCCAACTCTGCTTGTTTGGGTGACCTGGTTTTCTAGATTGCTGACTTTGGTTCACTCTGTTCCATTTGTTTTTTTGTGGCCTCTTGGTTCCAACTGCTCCTTTGTCTCTGGGTAAGAAATTCTCAGCCCTGGGGAAGGGAGCGCAAGTGCTGTGATTTCTGTGTGATTAGAATTTAGGAGCAGCAGCGATCTGGTTCACATATGGAATTGGAATTCCTCTCCTGAAGATGGCTTTGCATGAAGGGTTAATTTTTACTTAGATTCACTGTTTATTCAGATGCAGATCATGGGGATTGGTAGTAAAGTGTTTCTGAGTTACTTCTTAGATTGTCCACTAATTCACATAGAGTAGGCTGTGGTTTAGCTAGAAGGGACTGTGATGCATGAACATGTAATACAGTGTTTATCAAGCCAGTAACAGTCCAAGTCTTCATCCTCACTTTTATAAACTCTATTTTTTTTCCTGAATTAAAAAAATGCCGATCTCTAAAAGGTAGAGAAAGATTTTCTGTTTTTGAAAAGGAGAAAACTATGTATAATGTTATCATCCTTATTTAGAGAAAGGATGAAAATCTTATTTTTTTAAAGCAACTATTTCAATGAAACAAGATTGAGAGGGTGAACTGGGCAAAAGAGCTGAGAGTAGCTGGAGGTGTGAGAGTAGCTGGAGAAGACAAAGTAAGGAATTAGCAGGAGAGCAGAGTTCAAAATCTGTTGATAGACGCGGAGAATGCTTCCATATTGTGCCTGCTTGGATTAGTTTGTTTGTTTTTGACTTTCTGAAAATCTGGCCTAATTTTCATGTTTCTAAATTCAGTACCCCTGAACTGATCTGCATTGATATAGGCCAAAGACCATTTAGGGGAAAGCACAAAAGTCCAGCTATGACTTAAATCTGAGACATGCCCATGGCTCATAGGAATTGGAAAGACAAAATCAACTGTACTCTTTTCCCAGATAATAAAACCTCCCAAATCACAAATGTTTAAATCTGGAAGGAAAATTTTTAGTAGCATTTTTGGCATATAGTGGCTAGTTTAAGTATTCTTTTGGAATTATACAATACTCCAGGAGGAAAAAAAAAAAAAGAAAACTCTTAGGTAATTCTGAGAGTCATTTTAAAGAAGTAATATATCTCCCTGTCTTAAAAATGTAAATAATACAGGGTCTTCCTTGTTTTTTTTTTAAAGTCAATTTCTTCCTGATTTTGTCTGACCTCTAGGTTTATTTCGCTTATGAATTGCTTATAATTAAATTGACACCTTCAAGTTAAGTTTTTGATTTTCTTTCTCTAGAACCTATCTTGTGACTCTTGGTTTTTTTTTTTTTTTTTTTTTTTTTTTTTTTTTTTTTTTTTTTTTTTTTTTTTTTTTTTTTTTTTTTTTTTTTTTTTTTTTTTTTTTTTTTTTTTTTTTTTTTTTTTTTTTTGGCGGCACCTGGGATTGAACTCACACCTCGCGCCCGCCCGACAGATGCTTAAGCCAGTGAGCCAAACTCCCGGCCCTAGTTTTTTTGAGGCAGGGTCACACTATGTAGGTCACGTCGGCCTTGTGCTTGCGTTGTAGCCCAAGCTGGCCTTGAACTCACAATGCTCCTCCTACCTCAGCCTCCCAAGTGCTGGAATTAAAGGTGTGCGCCACAATGTCCGGCTTCTTCTGGCTCTTTGATGCAGTTCTTACTTATCTGCTCTTCCCTTGGACACTGGTAGCTATTTGTACAAAAGATCTCTTTTTTGCAAGTATATTTTCTTTAATATTGTCTTTAATATTCTCCTGAAATATATTCAGTCTGTGTGTCAGTTGGGAGGTACTATTGGAATCAATCAGCAAGACATTGTTATTTCCATAGAATTGCTAGTTTGTTTTCTTTCTCTTTTTAATCTAGAAGAAATAGCAATATGCTGTTAAGATTTTGGTTGATATGTTATAATTAAACCAATCATATGGAAACAAAATACTTACATTTCTATGTAGGAGTCACAAATTCTTGCCCTTCTGTTATTCATTGCTCTCTGAGGTTAAAGTAAGGTTAAAGTAAGGGTCCATAAATCAAAGGTGATGTACCTGAAAGGAATAGACCATTTGAGTTCACTTCATCCAAGCCTAATAGCTGATCTTGAGCACCTTTTGAAAAAGAGGAAATTTGAGCTCATTAAAACCTACAAATTTTGATCAAACTCAGCAATATTTAACAAAAAACCCTTAACTTGGTATCCATTTAATGAATGGTAGCTATTTAAGAAAGGCAGGGTTGCTTTTTTATTGGCTCATTCAAGGAAGATTATTTTTCATCTCCTCTGAGTAAAGAATAAGAGAGGATGTGGTTGGGTTAGATGACAGAAAGTTTTCTTCAGGCTAGGATTTTCTTTGTGGTTATGAGCTCTCTTTTCCATCAGGGAAGTGGTTTCCAGTGTCAAGGCAATTGTACTGAGTTTTCAGGTGACCTAAATGCAATTTTTCCCTAATGTGAAAATGTTTGTGTTTTCCGTTCTATTATGGGTAACCAGTTCATTTGCAGTTTTGAAATTTTCAAACTCTGGCAAAGTTTCAGGGATAAGCAAATGAGAACAGATAAGATGAATGACTTGTATGGTCTTTGAGATCTCTGATGACCCCAGTGATTCTATGGTCCAAAATAGGGTGGAAAATCTTGTGATAAAGGGCTTGAATTTCTGCCTCAAAGTGAGACAATAAGATATGTTTTTTTAAAAAAACTAGTTTATTTGCAAGAAAATAAATAATAAAACTATGTATAATAAAATAAAAGTCAAAATCCTTTGTCTCAGACATCACATGATTGTCCATGTTGGACCCTAAGCTAGACTTCAATGGGAACTCGCTTTCTTCAATTATGTATTACCACGACACAAAAAGGCCCAAGGGCAGCCCTTCTCTGCTCTGGCTGTTACCACAGGGTTTGGAACAAAAACCACGAACCAATACAATTCTCTCATTTGTTTATTTGAACAAAGCTACATGACAGAAAACTGCCGGTTAGTCATGGAACTTGAGGTCAAAGAGTCAGAACGCTAAGAGTTATAGCAAATTTAAGAGCCAGTATAAGCTATAGAAGATTAGGATTCTCTTCAGCGAAGACCCAAGAATGAAACAAGCATTCAGAGGGAAATTGAGATGCCCCAGGAGAGAGATTAAGGGCTTTTTAACTTCTAGTTTCTTGAAAACTTTTGAAAATATACCAGTCCTGATATTCAAGATGCTTCGAGTGTTCATGAATACATTTCACTTTACTTGCAATTTTGCTTATTCTCTTGTTAAACCTAAGAGCAGATAATTTTTGCAAGGATGTGGGTAAGAAACAATATTTTAAGTATTCTTTATTTATTGCTTAATTTTACTTCTACTATGATATATTTCTTTTTGAAATGCAGTATTTATTATAAATGTGACCATTTAAAATAATATATTTTAGTGACAATGAAAAATGCTTGGATATTTTGATCCAATTCGATATACATCTTTAAATTAATTTTAATTTTTAGCAACTCTGATATATTCTGTGCTCTTTTCTGAGTTATAGTAAGTCATATTCATTGACCTAAAGAGGGATTATGATAAATAATTTAATGAAAGGGGGAAATGAAAATTGTCCAAATATATGAAAGTAAGCAGATATATGATGCAACATTTAAGTTTCTATATGTATAGTTATCTCCTCAGTGACTTATGCAAGAAATGATTTTTATTTATAGAATCATGATCTTTGCCAGTGGATACTTAAATGTATGTATTTTAAAGCTTCATTCTCACTGTTGATGCAGTTTGATATTCTTTTCCACTGTAGCCATTGTAGCTGAATATAGAGGAGATGGGGTCTAAGGCCTTTGTCTTAGTCTATGTTCTCTGACTCCATTCTTAGGCACTGACTTTACTGTTATGTGGACAATATGGAGAGAAATGGAGGGGAAGAAGTCTGTTTATGTGACTGCCTCTGTGTAATGCACCTTAAGTTCTGTTGGGTTAGTCTGGGTCTCACTGATGCTGGTGACGTCTGTTGGAATGAAAGTTTACAGCCAATTAGTGTGCTTAATTTTCTAGGGGTGACATTTGCCTTTCCTCCAGCCCTCTCTGTCATGGAGATGTCCCCTTGAGAAGCTGACATCTCTTCCTTTATTTTTCCAGCAGTAGTTCTTTGAATTAGTCACCCATTTATTGGCTCAGAAATTGCCTACACATCCTCAGTCCGTCTTCGTACTCTGCTGTATGAAGGTGAGCTCGTTTGCTATGTGCTGTGAAGGTTGTGGAAAGATAGGACAGCTGGTACTTAGGAATGCCAGATCCTCTATATTCCACTGGAAGGGCTACTCCAATCATCTCCATTCTTTCTAAATCTCAGCCAGAAACAGATATCATTCTTTATATTCAGAAATAATCTATAAACCTTAAAAGAAACTTGTGAATCACCCACTTCTTAGTCTCCAAAGTTGGAGCAAGAGACCAAAAACACAATATAGCTTTTGGAGTTCTAGAACTCTTCCTTAAAAATCTCTGAGCATGCTCCTCCTGTTAACATAAAATGCCACCTCCCCCAGTTAGCATAATTCAGTTTGTTAGTTGCCCAGTTCCTGTTCCAGATCTGGTTGCTTCTGTCTTTTAGAAATGGCTGATCACTGTGATGCATAGCTGGTCACTGTGATACACATTGTATAAACCAATTCCCAATAGACAAGCCGTTCTTCTGCACCTTTTGGTTGAGTATCTCACATATGCCCTAAACCACCAGAGATCAGGGCCTGATATTCTGGGAATGAACCTGATCAGTGCTTGTTGATGTAAATAAATCTGCCTCCAAATTCTCGGTGTCCTTTCAGTCTTTCTGCATGCTCTTGCACTCCCTAAGGAATCCCTAGAATGAGGATTCCTAGACCTCCAGCCAGGGAGTCAACTGTCAGTAATTCCATCTTCTTGGAAATTCTAGTTTTCATAAATTCTTATCTTGGTTCTCAGGAGAACAAATATCTTTTATTTCTTTGTCTTCTTTTCAACAACACTTCAGAACCTACCTCATCTGGCTCTCTTGCCTTCTTCTTCTGTGTTTCTTTTTTCTCTTTTCTTTTCTTCTTGAATGTGGGTTTGGTGGGAGTTGAACAGTTGATGGAAATTCTCCATCCTTCATCTTAAGTCTGGCTCCAGTCCA
>RJWM01031161.1:0-22699 GCA_004363535.1 Dasyprocta punctata
CATTTACAACATTCAGAACCTATTTATCAGGAAAACATGACATTCATAAATGTTGTAATAACAGAACTTCAAAATCCATGAAGTAAAGACTGACCAAATTAAAGGGAGAACAAATCTATATTAGCTAGAGATTTTTACCATTCTCTCTGCAATTGGTAGAACCACTAAACACAAAAACTCTTAAGAATACTATCAACCACCCTAACCTGACATATATAGAACACTATTTCCACCTGCAAAGTAGCCATTCTTTTAAAGTGTACATAGTACATTCACCATGATACAGTATAAACACATTGTAAATTTCAAAGGATTACAATTTTATATACAGGTTCTCTAGCTCATAATGAAATCCAATTAAAGATCAGTGACTTTCTAATTTCTCTTTGGAAACCAAACAATGTCCTTCTATGTAATCTACAGGTCAAAGAAGAAATCTTTAAGCCTTATCAATTTTTCTTTTTAAGTATTTTCATCCTTCAGGAGGCTGAGGCAGAAGGATTGCTGTGAGTTCGAGGCCAGCGTGGGCTACAAAGTAAGTTCAAGACCAGCCTGAACTGCATAGTGAGACCCTGTCTCAAAAAGACAAAAAATAAAATTAAAGTTTAAAAGAGTTTTCACCTTTCCAACTGATGAAGAATGAAAAGGAGGAATGAATGAGTAATGAAAAATACTTAAGAAACTGAACTGCCAGAAACAACCCAGATAATATGGCAGCAACACGGTTTTGTAAGATCCGAACACTAACAGTATCTTCACCCAACAAAATAAGTGGCTAATAAAATATAAAGAGTATTTTGGCCCTCAGAAAATTTATGTGCAAAGGGTTCCTGACTTTACGAAGAAGATGAAAGGAAGTGACTATTCAGATCTTTACCAAAACCATGTAAAATACATGGAAAACAAATTAACTGTGGTGAAGACCAGTTTTGTTTCTTAATTTTCAAATAACCATGAATAAATATTTTTATTAAAAAACAGAAGGAATTGATTTTTTTTTTTTTTTGAGACATACAGCCTGAGTATGTAGTTCAGGCTGGCTTTGAACTCATTATATAGATAGCCGAAGCTGGCCTCAAATTTATGTCAATCCTCCTGTCTCAGCCTCCTGAATGCTGGGATTACTACCACCACAGCAGGAATGAATTTTTAACTATATGAAAAATCCAAGCTCAAAATTTATATTATAAAATTCAACAGATACACAATTATTTTGTCAAACTCCTGTGAGTTGCTAAATGTTCATTCTTCACTTTCAGACTTACTCATTGCATGCAGCTCAGTTTACTGTACTACACTAATAATGGAAATCACACTTTCAAGAGCACTGTATTAAAGGTCTCACCCCAAGATTAAAAATGTCTCAGTCTTGCTAGGCCTCATCCACACCTGATATCTAATAAAAAAGAAAGATAGTCACCTGGTGCAGTGCACAAACCTGTAATTTCTGCTACACAGGAAATGATGCAGAAGGATGGCAAGTTAGAGACCAGCATGAGCAACTTAGAGCCTGTCTCACAATTAAAGGGGCTTGGAATATAACTACAGCAGATCCCAGCACTCGGGAGGCTGAGGTAGGAGAACAGTTGTGAGTTCGAGGCTGGCTTGGGCTACAACACGAGCGCAAGGCCGGCCTGAGCTACATAGTGCGACCCTGCCTCAAAAATCTAGGGCCGGGAGTTTGGCTCAGCGGCTTAAGCACCTGCCCTGGCAGGCGCGAGGTTGTGAGTTCAATCCCCGGTGCCGCAAAAAAAAAATAAATAAATAAAAATAACTACAGCAAAGCACATGCCTAGCATGTGAAAGGCCCTGGGTTCAATCCCCAATACTGAAAAAGTGGGAGAGATTTAGTGAGAGAGGTCTGGACAGAATTCCTGAAATAGGTAATAAAGAATAAACTTGTAAATAGGATTTTTATGGCAATCTACTTCTATGCCAAAGAAGTGAGCAAACATCTCCACAGACTCAAACTAGAGCTGGCTTCTTTGAAAGTGTTATGACTATGAAATGCTTACACAGAAAGATGTACATATTCATGTTGATAAATATATGAATACGCACACATAGATGTGAATTAAAAGCCACAATTTATATATCTAATGAAAAGAAATACTCACTTTAGTGGTAATTTGTAAGCCTTACTGATGAAAATCATAAAGTTTTAAAAATATAATTTACCTTATTATCTGACATTCAATGTAGGCTCCTGATTAAGCAGAGCCAAAACAGGAATAAAATTTATGGCAGATGTAAAACTCTAGACAACAATGATAATCTCCAATGTCAGTCTCAGTCACGGCTCCAAAACATTTCAGTTTATTTAAGGAACTAAAGATTAACAAATCAATTTAATCAACAACACAAACATTTGCAGAGACGAAGAGTTCAGCACCTGCTATGAATAAGTGAGACTGACATTTTCAAAAATAAAATCCATCCCATCAAATGAAGAAAAATAATAATTAGAAACTGCTAGATTTGTTCAGCTCATAGCAGTTCAACACTCTTCCTAAAATCTTCAGCACAAAAATTTCCTTCTGATTTTCAAGATATGGGATAAAATAACATGCCCTGACCATTCTCAATCATATCAGTAAAAACTTTTTTTAAAGAATATAGAAATTTGGAACCGGGGATTTAGCTCAGTGGCCTAAACGCCTGCCTGGCAGGCACAAGGTTGTGAGTTTGATCCCCGGTACCAAAAAAAAAAGAACATAGACATTTGTAAATGATTCTTAAAAAGATCTTTTTTTCATCCTGTTTGATGCTCTAAATCAAATGGCTTTCCTACCTTCTTATAAATTGCTGAATTTGAGCCAAGCTGAATAGGCTAAAAACATTCTCATGTCTTAAGACATCCATTTGAATTTCAGCCCTCAGTATATTCACATAATTAACTGCATTAACCCAAGTTTAGCAGAGAGATCTCAAATGACTTGTATTTCTGACAATGGACCAAGTCTAGTATAAATAATCTGAAATCCAAAATTAGAGACAATAAGAGCCCAGAAATCATAATAAATTCCACACATTATTGGTAAAAATTGAAATTGACTGAGACTAGAATCTCAGTCTGGATCTACACTTTATGTGGCTTTTTGAGCTTTGTATTGTTGGAAACATAAGTTTATCAACTCAGTCCCATCAAGCGGGTTGACAAACTTAGTACCCACACTATGACTGCTGTATAAATTATCCCTGACAAACGGCCTCCACAGGAACCCACTTCCAGGACCCCTCCTGTCTCTCAGGAGCTATCTCTCACAAACCTTTCCTACTCTTAACTCCCTTTGTCTTTTGGCATTCAATCTTCAATTTCAGGGGACACAAACATTTTCCCCATCATGACAAAGGTATTCAAACAAAATGAACAGGCACTGAGAAAAACTATTTTGCCTTATTCATCTTTGCACATCCTCAGTAACACATTGCTTTCACATATTTGGTCTTCAAAAAACATCAGATACATTGATGGATATATGAACAAAGTGATCCACGATAGAGAGGAAGTGATGAAGGAAAGAAAGAATAGCTGGAAGGTAGGACTTAACTACTATCAACTAACACCTCTCTTGTATGATATTACAATATGAAGACATACTTGCCTCTAATAACTATTTAATTTTACATAATAATGATCCAAAATGCAAAACAATGAATAGGAGGAGAAACTAGGTGGGAACAGAAAATTGAAGAGTTTGCATGAAGTTCAGGTAAGAATAGCTACCATACAATACTTAAATCAACTTATGCTGGATTTTAGATTAAATCTTAACCCATTACTATGAAGTATTAGTACCTCATTTCTTCCCTAAAAGTTTGAAACACTGAAAATATTTTCTATATAATACTAAAACAGTCATGTTGTTTCTTAAAACAGGGAAAAGATACAAGTGACAAGACATATTATGTACCACAGCAAAACAGCTGAAGACCCTGATTTCTATTTCAGCTCCTCCCCCACCTCTATTTTAGTTTAAACATCTTACAAGCAAATTATGAAAAGCCTACGAGACATTCTTTTTGAAGAAATGATGCTATTATTTTAGGTATATATAATGATCACATTCATCATAGAGAATTTGTACCTGTACATGACATAACTTGATTCTTTTTTCCCATTCCTCTATCCTCTCTTCAACCCTTCCCTCCCCATTTACAAAAGCTTTGTTTCCACTTTTCCTTCTTTTCTCACTTTTTTTTTTTTTTTTTTTTACTTTTCCTTTCCTCCCTCTTCTCCATTTGAAGAGCTTTTTTCCTATTTCACAGTACCTATTATACATATTGGTCCTCATTTAAACTTTAAGTTTCTAACATCAAAGAAAATGTGGTATTTACGCATGTCTGTCCAATTTATTTCACTTAGAGTTTCAATCAAAATTGAACTCACATATATAAACATCATATTGTTTCCTTGATGTGAGAAACTGAAAGAGTAAATAAGTCCTAAAATGTGTGACAGATACTATGAAATGAGAAGAAATAGTTCAAAAGGAAAAAGGAACTAGGAAGGGGGAAGGGGAAAGGGTAAAGGACAGTAGGGAAAAGGGAAAAAATGCAAGTCAGTTATACTATTAGTATCTCTTAGTTCATTGAAAAAGGTTTGTGTTAATATCTATTGGAGAAATTTTTATGCCCATATCTTGTGCCCTACCCTAAGCAACTACTTTAAAGATACCCTTATGTAAAGTACTACTGTTATTCTCCAATTGTTTTATTATAAAATTTTGTTTTACCTTTTCTCCATAAAATAAAAAAAAAAAAGTATGGTCTCAAGGTGCATTTATTTCCTAGAAATGTTTCAAGCTTATTCTTCTTTATAGCAGAGTAGTACTCCACTGTATAAAAAAAAACCACATCATGTTTATCCATTCACCAGTTGATTGGCATTAGGGCTGCTTCCAAGATCTAGCTATTACAAACTGGGCAGCTATAAATAAGAGTGTACACATATCACTGTGGTATGATATTTTTAATTCTTTCAGGAAGATAGCAAGAAGGAGAATAGCTGGGCCAAGTGGAAACTCTAGTACTAGTTTTTTGAGGAATCGCATCACAATGATTTTCACAGTAGCTGCACCAGTCTACACTCCCCCCAACAGTGAAGAAGGCTTCCCTTTTCCCCACAGTCACTCCAGCATTTGCTATTGGTTTATTTCTTGATAACAGCTATTCTTTCAGGGGTAAGATGGAATCTCAGAGTTGTTCTAATTTGCTCTCACTCTCAAAAGATCAGTGATACTGAACATTTTTTCATGTATTTATTTGCTGTTTATACTTTTCATCTGAGACGTGTGTATTCATCTTAGATGCCCATTTTTGGACTGGTCTTTAAATTTGGAGGTTTGATTTTTTTAGTTATTTATATGTTCTAGATAGTAGTCCTTTGAGGAACAGCTGGTAAAAAAAAATTTCCCACACTGTGGCTTGTTTCTTCATTCTGTTGGTGGTCACTATTGCTGTACAAAACCTTTCTAATAAGATGAGATCCCAGTTGTTGATTCCTTGTGGTAGCTCCTGGGCAATCAGGGTTTTTTTTCATAAAGTCTTTGTGTATACCAATGTCTTCAAGAGTTCTACCTATTCTATCTTCAAGCAGATTTAATGTTTCTGTTTCAATATTTTGGTTTTAGTTTAGTGCATGGTGAAAGATATGAGTCTAATTTTAGTATCTGGCATGTGGAAAGCCAGTTTTTTCCAGCACCATTTATTAAAGAGGTCACATTGCTTCCAGTGAATGTGTTTGGTCCCTTAGTCAAAGATAAGGTGACTAAGTATGTAAGGAGTTATGTCTGCATCTTCCAGTCTGTTCCATTAATCTCTTACCAGGCCTGAAAAGTGAGCACAGACTCAGTCCATAATGAATAAAATTGTTAGTAGGTCATCAGATTATCAGGTTAGTGTCTTAGCTTTCTTCAAGAGAACATGCTTGACACTTTTGTCAAAGATAAGGTGGCTAAGTGTGTCTGCAGAGGCTTCAGCATCTTCTAATCTATTCCACTGATCCTGAGGTCTGATTTTTGCCAGTATAATATTGTTTTTATCACTGTAACTTTGTAGTATAATTTCAAGTCAGGGATTGCAATCTCCCCTGACTTGTATTTGTTGCCCAGAATAGCCTTTGCTATTCTAGGTCTCTTCTGGTTCCAAATGAATTTTAGGATTCTTTTCTCTGATTCTGTGAGATAGGCTGTTGGAATTTTTATCAGATTGGCATTAAATCTATAACAGCTTAGGAATTATGGTCATTTTCAATATCTTGGTTCTTCCTACCCAACAGCAAGGGATATCTCTCCATTTTCCGATACCTTCTTCAATCTCCTTTTTCTGATTACTGTAGTTTTCAATATAGAAATCATTTAGTTCTTTCATTAGATTCTTAGGTATCTCATTTTTTTGGATGCTATTGTAAAAGGTGTTGTTTCCCTAATTTCCCTCTCAGTGAGTTTGTTACTTGTGTATAGGAAAGCTACTGATTTTTGAGTGTTGACTTTGTATCCAGCTATGGTACTAAATTTAGTTATTAAATCTAGATGTCTTTTGGTGGAATTTTTGAGATCATCTATATAGCATATCATATCATCCATGAATAATAATTTAACTTCTTCTTTTCATTATTCATTTTATGCCTTTCTCTGGCTAAAGTTTCCAGAACTATACTGAGTAAGAGTGGTGACAGTAGACATCCTTATCTTATTCTTGATTTTAGATTGAAAACTTTCAGGTTTTTGTACATTAAGTATGATGTTGGCTGTTGGTTTATCACAGATGGCTTTTATCAGATTGAGATAAAGACCAGCTACTCCAATTTTCTATAGAATTTTTATTGTGAATGGGTGTTCAACTTTGTCAAAAGCTTTTTTTGCATTTACTAAGATGATCATGTTGTTTTTGTCCTCGGGTCTGTTAAAATGATGTATTATATTTATTGATTGGTTCATGCTAAACCATAGTGGCATCCCTGGGATGAATCCTACTTGGTCATGGTGCATAATCTTCTTGATGATTTGCTGCATTCTATTTGCTATATCTTATTAAGAATTTTTGGTGTCTATGTTCATAGGGAGATTGACCTATAGTTCACTTTCTTAGTTAAGTTCTTCTCTGGTTTTGGTGTTAGGGTAATGCTTGCTTCCAGGAATGAATTTGGGAATACTGCTTCCCTTTCAATTTCATTAAAGAGTTGGAGATGTAGTGGTACTAGGTCTTCTCTAAATGTTTTGTAAAATTAAGCAGTGAATCCATCAGGGCCTGGACTTTTCTTTGTTCACAGGTTTTTAATTACATCTTCAACTGCATAGATTATAGTAGTTTATTTAGGATTTTTATATTTTCTGGTAATTCAGACCTCTTTCGGTAATTCATATGCATCAAGAAATCCGTCCATTTGTTCTGTATTTTCCATCTTATTAGAATACAAATCTTCAGCCGGGTGTGGTGGTGCACACCTTTAATCCCAGCACTCAGGAGGCTGAGGTAGGAGAACAGTTGTGAGTTCGAGGCCGGCTTGGGCTACAACGCGAGCGCAAGGCCGGCCTGCGCTACATAGTGCGACCCTGCCTCAAAAAACTAGGGCTGGGAGTTTGGCTCAGCGGCTTAAGCACCTGCCCTGGCAGGTGCGAGGTTGTGAGTTTGATCCCCGGTGCCGCAAAAAAAAAAAAAAATACAAATCTTCAAAGTAGGTACTGGTGGTCGTCTGGATTTCTACACAGTTCATTGTGATTTCAACCTTTTCATTCCTAAATGCATGGATTTGAGTCTTTTCCTTCCTGTTTCTCATAAGGTAGGCTAAGGGGCCTTGTGGATTTTATTTACTCTTTCAGAGAAACAACTCTCTGATTCACTGATTCTTTGCATTGTTTTATTAGTCTCTGTTGCATTAATTTCTGCTCTGATCATTATAATTTCCTCCCTTGTATGAGCATTGGGCTTGGCCTGCTCTTCTTTTTCTAGAAGTTCAAATTTAATATTAAGTTGTGAAACTTCAACATTAAGTTGTTTATTTGAGATTGCTGTTTTACTCATATGGGTATTCACTGTTATAAATTTCCCTTGTAGGACTGCTTTCATTGTGTCCCATAAATTCTGGTATGCGGGAATAGTATTATCATTTAATTATATAAATGTCTAATTTCTTCTTTAATTTCATCTGTGATCCATTGGTTGTTCAGGAGGGTGTTAATTTCCGTATCTTTATGAAGTTCTTGTGGATTCTTTTGCCACTGATTTCCAATTTCATTGCACTATGGTCTGAAAATATGCATGAACAATTTCAATTCCTTTGCATTTACTTAAGCATATTCCATAAGCTAGTATGTGATCTATTTTGGAGAACATTCCATGTATAGCTGAAAAGAATATGTATTCTGATGTTGTGGGGTGGAACACTGTAGATATCTACTAAGTCCATTTGTTCAAAAATCTGGTTCAGTTCTAGTATTTCATAGTTGATTTTTTTGTCTAGTAGATCTGTCTACCTGTGACAGTGGGTGTTGAGATCCTGCAAAACAATACTCTTAGTGTTTCATTTTTCATATTCATTAATATTTATTTCATATAGCTGGAAAGCACTGGAATTCGGTGCATAGATATTTATGATTGTTATGTCTTCCTCTTGGATTGTTCCCATTACAAGAATATAGTGACCTTCTTTGTCTCTCTTTATCAGCCTTGATTTGAAATCCACTTTGTCTGCAAACAGAATACCTATCCTTGTTTTTTTCCAGGTTTCTGTCACATGAGTGTTGTTTTCCATCCTTTGACTTTGAGTCTATGGATTCCTTCTTGAATTAAATATGTTTCTTGTATGCAGCATATTGTTGAATCTTGCTTCTTGATCCATTCTGTCAGTCAGTTTCTTTTGACTGGTGAATTGAGATCATTAACATGGATGGTTATAACTGATATGATTGACTTGCCTTTATCATATTATTTTCCTGTTGTTGACTCTCTTTTTTTTCCCCTTTGTTTAAACTGTTTGCCTTTCCTGATGGATTCATTCTGTTGGGGTTCATAGAGTCTGTAGTACTTGTTATCACTTTCTAGATATCCTTCAGAACATTTGGGACTGCTGGTTTGGTGTTCATGAATTTCTCAGATGTTCTTTGTCATGGAAAAATCCTGGCTCCTGTGACTAAGTTGTTAAAAATTAAAAGGACAAAAGAGATACTCAAAACAAAGATAAATGAGATTAGAAGGTTTCTGAGAATAAATATACTGAGTTTAAAAATACAATACATGAATACATTTATTTTGTATGAATAAATTTTAAAAAGAATCAGTTCTTATTTCACATAGGCAAAGCACACAATAAGTAGCAAAAGTAGGTCTAATAGCCTTCTTTAAAGACACTGGGCTTTGGTGGATGATGTTCCTTGAGTGTGAATACATATCTGGGTGAGCTGATAACCAGGATGATGGAAACATCAGTTTTGGCTCCAAAGTTCAATGCCCAGAATGGTTTACAGAGCAAGTGGGTGCTTTCAGAAAATAAATCATCACAAAGACAAGTATGACATCTTTAAACCCTAAAACGATGAGCTTCAATTACTCTCTCAGAAATCACTGGTGGGGAAGGGGAGCAACCCTTCTACAAGAACAAATTATTGGGGGTTCCTGAAGACTTTTTTTACTTATTAACAAGATTTATCAATTTCTCTCTATCATCGGTCTTCTAAAAAACTGGTCATCCTTCAAAGGGCTCTTGAAGTCATCTCTTTTCAAAATATTTCCTAAAATCCTATTTTACCCTCTTCCTATTTTCTACTACTTTCACTCTTGTACATTACTAATCACTGCATTGCATTGGCATATATTTATACAGTCTGCTTTGCTAATCTAAAAGACCTTCAATGTCAAGATCATCTTGGTCATCTTCGTTTCCTAATGATTGGTGTAGTGTCTGACAAATAAGACAGAGTGAAAACTGTTTTAGTAAATTAAAGGAAACAAGAGGGTGGCATTTCTGGAATTTTTCATCTTCACTAAACAAAAATATGGATGACAAAACACTTAACAAAGTATACTGCTTAGCTCTTATAGTACTTCAAAGTTAAACCTCATTTCTACAACCTACTCTGATTTAAGAACTGATTATTGCTGTACCTGTCCTAGGTTGAAATTTGCCTTGATAACTCATATAGTCAGAGTCTGCTAGAAATATGAACAATGACTGCCACCACACCCCACCATGAGGAAAAAAAAACAAGGAACTGCATTTGCTGAATTCTTAAGAAAAGACTTCTTTGTACTTTTTCTTTTTCTTTTTGGGGGGGAGGTAGTTTACTGGGAATTGAACTCAGGACCTCGTGCTTGCCAGGCAGGTGCTGTGCCACTGTATCCCCCATGCTAAGAAGCAATTTCTTCAGGGCCAAAGAACACTTTTTTTAGGATATGAAAAAGTAAAACACTTTCTAAATATCAATAATCAAAAGTAAATGCAACACCAAGAGCAACACTCAACCAATAGCTACTTGGCACTAGGCATCCCCAGCAGGCCACAATTGGATTTCCCCTTCCACCTGTTTGCAGAGCTACACGGAAATCCCTGCTCCACACCTTCACTCACTCAACTCTTGTTAGGCAGATAGGAAAGACAGTGCCACTGCTTCCCATGGGTATTTTAAGTAAAGGTATTTGCCTTCTCCTTTTATTAGCTTTGATTTTCTTTTTCAAGGTTTTTTGAAGTTTCTGAAAAAGTACACAAGAAGGGGGAGGAGGAGGAGGAAAAAGGAACAGAGGGATGGAAGAATGGTGAAAGTAGTTTTGGAGCTAACAGATCACACTGAAATTTCAATCTTATTCTAAGGAATAATCTCTCTCTCTCTTCTCTTTTTTTTTTTTTTTTTTTTTTTTTTGGTATTGGGGATTGAACTCCCAACCTCGCACCTGACAGGCAGGCGCTGTGCCACTGAGCTATATCCCCAACCAGGAATAATCTCTTATGTCTTGGTTTTCTCATCTGAAAAGTTAATAACAGAATCTACTGACTAATCACAAAGATTACATAAAATACATTAAAATGACTCAATAAAATATGATAATTTTTATTCTCAACATCAAATACAGGTCAGCATAATGGTTAAGAATATGAGTCATAATGCCTGATTTGAAACTCTGTCCTTTCACTTCTAAGTTATTTTGGAAAATTATTTAACCTCTCATAGCCTCCTGACCAATTGCATATAGTTTTTGGAACAATTAAACAAGTAAAACAATTAAAGTAATTAAGACAGTGTTGAACACAGAATAAGCTATCAATAAACATTAATTATTATCATTAACTACAGACATCCAGAAAAGTTACTTCACATCAAATTTTAATGGTGACAAAAGCTATGAATAAGCAATTTATACAAAGAAAACAAATGATGGAATAAAAATATTAATTAGTGTTCAGTTTCATTCATTAAAAAATACAAATTTGAAACAATAATTTTTCAACTCAGGGGTTTTTTTTTTGTTTTGTTTTGTTTTTGTAGCAGGGATTGAACTCACAACCTCACACCTGCCAGGCAGGCGCTTAGGCCACTGAGCTAAATCCCCAGCCCTATCACCTCATATCTTACAAAAATCAAAAGAAAAGTAATATTAAATGCTAGTAAGAAAGCAGAAAAACATGAACACAATACATAGTTGACAGAAATGTAGACTGGAATATTTTTCAAAAGGTATTTGTCATTATCTATAAAAAAAAATTTTTTTTTTTTGTACCAACTCAGGACCTTGTGCTTGCCAGGGAGGCACTTGTGCCACTGAGCTATATCCCCAGCCCTAAAAAGTATTTTCAAAAAAGCATATTCTTTTGACTCAGCAATTCCATCCCTAGAACTATTTTCAGAAGAATTATTTTCCAAAATGGGCAAGCATATATGAAAGAAACCAGAAACATCTCACAAATTCATCAATAGGAAACTGATTAACATTCTCACCAGTACAGTGAAAGATAAGCCATTGATTGCTGAAGCTCTACAATTACAGAAATGAAAATGTATTCATTATGTCGTGTTAAAAATAGAGGCCGAACAATATTAACATGACATTTTTTTAAATACGAAACAAAATCATTCATCTACTTACATATTTATCTGTACATGCTTAGAAACATCTGAAAGATACCACTATATCTGACAAATAGGATGCACATACACTACATAAATTTTTGCAATATATATGTACTATTTGTTTTCAACTTGTGTATTTTTTAAAAAGTAAAAGAATGAATTGTAGGGAACCTTTGAAGCTGGAGATTGATCACATGTGTGGGGCTAAATCAAGGCCAGTCCTGAAAACAGAGAGCCCAAAACAAACCATGTAAACAAGCTGTTTCAGCACCAAGAAGGCAAGGGGCCCAGGCCAGCCAGGAAAACAAGTTGCTAGCCAGTGGGGTTGAAATTGACATTCTTCTTTAAAGGGTATAAATAAACTTGCTACAGTGGTTGAGCTGTTCCTTCTCTCCCATCAGGAGAGTAACAGCTCCACCTGTCCCCAGTTTTTGTCTCTTTATTTTCTCATCCTCTCCCAGTCCTTCACCCCAAGAACCTCAAGAGCCACATGGGTCACAGCAATGAATAATGGTTAAAAGCACAGATTCTGAAGTACACAGCCTCTATTTTCATGTCTACCATCTACCCATAATGGTACCTGTCTGCCTCAGCACCTCCATTTGCAAAGGGAAGACCAACACATACCAATGATATTCAAATATGCAAAAATAACTTTATGCTATAGAGCTCTAAATCAGTTCACAAATGGAAAACCCTGAGAAGGATGCACAGCATAAAGTACTACATGAAATATGTCCACTATTACTATTCTTGAGGTAACATTCTTACAAGACATTACATCAATCAAGCCACCTCCCAGAACCCCACATGAATTCTAATGCAACCAACAAGATTATCAGTAAGAACTGCTGCAGTGAAGACACTGGCTCTGGGAACCAACCAACAATATTTCAGTATTACAACTGACTAGCAATCTAGAATATAGATTTTTTTTTTTTTTTTTTTTTTGCACCAGGGATCGAACTCACACTGAGCCGAACTCCCGGCCCTAGTTTTTTGAGGCAGGGTCACACTGTGTAGCGCAGGCCGGTCTTGCGCTCACGTTGTAGCCCAAGCTGGCCTCGAACTCACAACACTGCTCCCACCTCAGCTCCCGAGTGCTGGGATTAAAGGCATGCACCACCATGCCTGGCTTAGAATATAGATTCTAATTGAGCTCTGGACCACTAGGTTAACTGATCTGTTCAAGGGAGGAAGTTGATGTACATAATTTGACAAATTCTAATATCCTAATAAGATAACTTTGCTGCTTAAAATTATAAATCTTTATACTTGCCTCAGAAATATACTTCAAATCAGTAGATCAGAATCTGAAATATAGGCCCCATAAGTGAAAATCAATAGCAGTCTCTTAAAAAAAAAGCCTCTTACTGTAGAAAAAGATGATGCCTTAGTTACTGTTCTTATTGGTGAGACAAAATACCTGACACCCAAAGTTAAGGGAGGAAAGGTTTATTGTAGCTCATAGTTCGTAGAGGTTTCAGTTCTTAGTTGCTTGGTTCCAAGGCAGTCTGGCATGGCTGAGGAGAAGGCAGCAAAGCAGCAAAGTAGCAAAGGAGTAAGTGAAAAGTCAACAGCTACCCTCTTTCTATCCATTATATCCTATCCAGGCTACTCATATCCTTGGGGTAGATAGCACTCACACCCAGGGTGGGCCACCCTTAATCCTAACATAGCACCATGAATCAATCCTAGCATCACATCCTTGATCTGAGCATCACACACCCTAGATCCAGTTACCTCTGAAAAGCCACACCTATAGGCCCATGAGGCTTTGGGTGGTCATCTAGATATAAACCATAACAAAGGACTTTCTCTATCTGAACATAACCCAATTACATTTCCTTTGAAGCATTCTGTAAGTTACTTCTTCTGTTCCTTTATAGAGTTACCTCTTACCTATCCCACTAATCCATGCCATAAAGCCAAATCAGTGGTATTTACTCTACATTCACCAAGACTACAGTTTCATAACTACATGGAGGACAAATAACTTTTTCCCACTTGCTAAAAATTTAAGTATACTTCACAGTACAAAATCACATACACACACACACACACACACACACACAACCACCACCACCACCACCACCAATAACAACAGCAGCAACAAAAAATACCAAGCACTTACACGGAATGCTGCAAGGATGATTCTTGTTACTTTTTCTTTGACAGATTCTTGAAGGATGTCAGAGAGAACAGGAATGATATTGTAGCGCCGCAGGTGTTCACACATTTGAGGACTGAATGCCAGGAGCCAGATTGAAAAAATCATTTGATACTGCAGTTGAAAGCCACATTTGTTACTCAAAACTCCCATTATGCTGAAAAGGAACACACAATTAGAAAACATTTAGTATGATGACAAAACAAAAAAGAAATGAGAGATCACTCTCCTTGCATAATAACAAAACAAGTCTCTCTGAATAATATCCTCAGTTTCATCTCCACCAGCAATAACTCAGAGGGCCATTTCCATCTCAGCACTACTTACTCCTCTCTCCAAAAGCCACAGAACCTCAAGATGCAGAAGCAGGACAGCAATAAGAAAGGAAATCAACACTTGCAAGAACACAGAATATGAAAGAAGACTGGGACACACAACAGAGATTGAAAATCGACAGAAGATGATGACAAAAGAAATGTGCACCTTCAAGTCAAATTTCATATCCAGATTTTCAGTATGGGCAACCAAGAGGATAGCTTTAAAATACAAACGAAATTCAGAGAAAGGAGGGTATGGCTTTAGAAACCTGTGATGAGTCCAAATTTGATGCAGCCAATCAAAGAATTAGGGGTCAGAAAAAAAGCCTAAGAAGTTTGCAGCTTTATCTCTTATTTCATCAATAAGAAAATACAGAAGCAAAAAAAAAAAAAAAAGAAGAAAAGAAAAATAAAATACAGAAGCTTTATAGAAATGAAAGGAGATAATATATATAACACAAGGCAGCTTAGGAAATTTCCCAAGGGAGTATCTGTACTCAGACAATGAAAGCCAGAAATGATCAAATAAGACCATTTAAAGTGACCAGCAGGGATACAGTGCTCAACACAGTGACCCCTAATATATAAACTATGGGCTTTTTTTAGTAATAAGGTAACCATACTGATTCCACTGGCACAAATATATCGTATTATACAAAATGTTAATAAGGAACATTTTGGAGGGGGAGGACACATGGACACTCCCCATACTTTCAATTTTTCTGTAAACCTAAGGCAGCTCTATTAATAAAAGGTAAACATTTTCTGAAGTCTAATTTTATAATATAAACTTACTATTAACTTGGTAGAAGGCTTGTATCTGTGCCAACTCTCTTTTTTTGTGATTTATATACAGCTCTAAATTTACTGAACTGCCCTTAATCTTCTCATGCAGGTTTCCCCACTGAATCTCTTCCAGACTGGGTTGTTACATAAAACTTACTTTTTAAAATACTGATAGTGTTATATCAAACACTACAAAATCATATCATTTTATGCTATCACCATTAGGATACCTACTTCCTTTGCTGACTATTCCAGTTATTAAATTTCCACACTTGGCTTTGCGATACTGTGCCTGAAACCCTAGGAACCACATCTCTGCTATACCTCCTCGTTCCTGTGAGGCTCTGCCAAGAGTCAGTCAGGGGCTGACTGCAAAGATGGCAATAGAAGGACCTCTCTTCCCTTGGCTTCCTATTCCTGTGAGCCTCTCCTCCACAACACTTTATAATCCCAGAGCATTAGTGCCTTCTCATGCAAGCAGCCAAATTCAGCTAGTTTTTCCAGTTCTACAAGACAATATTTTTATGTAACTTCAGATCACAGCCCTAGCCAACTGAGCCCCTAGTCAAAGGCCTGGGTCCTTGCACAAGACTCTTCCTCAGAATTCAGAGAAACCAACATCAGAGGAGCAGAACTTCCACCTCACAGTTCTCAACTTCAGATTCCCTTGTCCCTTGTCCAAACTTTATAAATGTCACTGATTCAAACCTCTGACTTTTGCTCCTCCTAGCTTTATGGGTGCGTGATATCTGCACTTGTTACCTTTCTGACATTTCAGTTATGTTTGTGCTTTGTTTTCAGAATAAATTAATTAGTAAATGTATACCTAGTTACTATTCTTCATATGAAAATTACTTCTGTTTAAAAATTGTTTTTAAGAAAATGAAAAAAATTGTTTTTAATTTTTGAACATAAAGATAAGGGGAGCTCAGAGACAGTATACCACTGTTGAAGCCAAAATAGAAAGGTTTCAAAGGAGAAAATTGTTAACACAATGAACACTGCAAAGAAGTATAAGGAACTTTAATGTTTATATATGACACAATTTGACTGAAAAGATGAATATTCTGTATCTAAATATTAATCACAAGAAATAATTTAATGGAGGGAGCAGGAAAAGAGAAAAAAATGAAGGAAAGGGAAAAAGAATGAAGATGTGTTATGTACATGTACCAACTACTCACAATAAATGCCACCATTACATATTGCAAATATATACTAATAAAAACAAATTTAAAATATTTTAAAAGAACCCAATGAGTCAAAATAAAGCACTCTTTTACCAGAAAAAGGAAGGGATTCACTTCAGGACAAGAACCCTGCAGGCAGTAGAACAGAACTCAGTACACTATGGACATAAAGGATATTAAAATCCAGGATATACCTAAATATAGTGACTTAAGTATTTGCTGAAAAACTATGTGGAGCTACAGTGCAAGGCATGGGAGATATGGTGAGGGGCAAAAATGTTCTCCAATAGATTACAGGTTCAGCCAATCAGAAGGGTTCCCTGAGGAAGAGGCCTGAGGAGTGAATGGCATTCACTACCAGTTAGACCTCTGCTATCTCTCTTAAAACAAAAACAAGTTAATGAAAGATGCATCATAGGGGGGTGAAATTAAACACCACCTATGAACATTTTCATTTTCCAATGAAAGTATGTACTTTAGCATAACGGTTGCCAGCTGTCCATCTCAGTATGACAGATTCTGCCAGCCTGGGGCTTAGCTATCTCTAACATGACATCCACCCAACTTGGCACCAGCCCCGAGAAACAATTTATCTCTCTAAAAGTAACTTCTGTTTTCTTCTAGTTCCCAAAAAACCCTCCCTCTCTTTTTGCACGTGCGCTAACCCCTCTCCAATTCCAAGACTCCATAAAATGCTCCACCCTCAGCCCCCAGAAAATCTTTCTGTCTCCTGTTTTAAACAGGCAGATGCTCCTTCAAATCAGCTGTTGACAGGTCATTTTGCCCACCTCCCAAACTCCTCCTCCAGCCAGACCTAATAAAAGTACTTCCACTTCTTTGTTCTCATCCAAGAGTGCTTGTGTCTCTTCTGCAGCCCTCTAGTACCCACAATAAAGACCTCCTTTTCCTTTCTTTGTCTATTGAGCCAAAATCTTATCAAGCAGCTGTGTTGGGGGAATACAAGAAAGAATCTTTGTGTTTGTCTACTTGGTATGATGAACAGCAAGGTGTTGGGAGCCGTTGAAGCTGGAAAATGACCCAGACATGACCTTACCGAAGTAACAAAGAACACTTGGGTCAACCACGTAAAAAATGCTCCTACAGCCTAGCAAAACAGGAGGCTCCTAAACAATCCAGGCCTGGGTTGCTAGGCAGAGGGGCTGAAATTAACGTCATCCTTCCCTATGTATAAATAAACTGGCAACATTGGTTGAGCAGTTCCTTTCCTCCCATCAGGAGGATAAAGGCTCCACCTGACTCCAGCTTTCTCTCTGTCTTTATTTTCTCATCCTCTCACGGTCCTTCACCCCAAGAACCTTAGGAGCTGCATGGGTCGCGGCATATGGCACCCGAACAGGGACACGGTAAGAGATTGTGGGCGAGGAGACACTTCTCAATGTGTGTGCAACTGGTGGGAAAAATAAATTGATATAGGTCAATAGTCATCACTGGAGTGTATTGATATTGGCTTTCACAGGTGTAAAGCGTGGAGCATTGAAATTCCCTTCTTCTCTAGGGCCAATTAAAAATGGGCCTATGAGAAACCCCTTCCCTTTCTACAAAAAAACAAAAAAAAAAAAAAAAAAAAAAAAAAAAAAAAAAAAAAAAAAAAAAAAAAAAAAAAAAAAAAAGAAGCTAAAGACTTTGGCTTGAGAGAAGCCTGAGACAACTAGGCTTAAGAGACTTTAAGGAAAAATTGGCTTAGGAGAAACTATAGTGAAAGAAATGTATCGCTTTTACCAGGTTTTAGATAAGGGCAAATACATTCTAAAGAATCACAGAGGAATATGAAACTGTTGGTGTGCTTCATTCTAGTATTTACATTTTTGTGGTGGATTTGGATTAGATAGGGTCTTATTAAGCATAAGCTTGGGACAACGACTAACCTAAAAATTCAACATTTGGCTTTCACGAACTGATAATTGACTGACTCCAGCATATGGCCTCACTATGACTTTGTAGTGGGTCTTGATATCTGGTAATGTAAATTCTTATGTGCCGTTGTTTTTCAAAATTATTTACTTCAGGGGTACTTGTTTCAAATTGGCGATTAATGTAACTCTACGTTTATTTAGGTCTTTTTTGCTTTCTTAAGTCAATTTTAGTTTTCACTACACTGAATTGCTAAATTTCTTAAGTTTGTTTCCAGAAGAAAGAATTGTAAATTTACATACTTTGGAGGAAATGGGAAAACAGTTTAGAACACGATTAGGTGAAAAACCAACACAAATCTAGCTGGACCTCTACGGACTTTAAAAGGGTTATTTAACAGGGAGAAACTGCCGCTTTCTGCTCCCTCACTACTTCTCAGGACCCCCAACACGGGAAAACAAGGAGCTCCACCAAGCCTGGAGCTTGGTCCAGACAAGGGAGGTAAAAAAACAATGTTGCTTGCTTCAGCTGCAAGGACAAAATGTTAGTGTTCTAATGTAAAATAATAGTGACAGACTTAATATTGGTTAAAGCTATGTTAAACTGTTCAAGTTTAAAATGTTACAAATAAGATGCCTTTGTAGCTAGAAACTGATTTAAAACAATGTGTCTGGTTGCCAAGCTGACAGTGGTGGATGGGAATGGTTGATGCACTGTATGGACCTAAAGTTTGGAATCTTGGCTTAGTGACTCAGTGGGGGGGGGCCGGGGTTCTCATTTTGTAAACATTCTTGCACTATGCAGGAGTAGGGCAAAGAGATGGTGTGAGTGCTGCCTGCTTATAATGTCAGGGGAAAGAAGGAGGCTTATGCTTCCCTCCTTGATGCTTGCTACTTTTGTTTTCATCCACAGCTATGAACTGTTACTCCCTCAGATATCATTCAACAGTCTTCTGTTTCCTATGCTACCTTCCATCAAAATGCATCTGCCTTGTGCAAATAATTCCATTTACCCTAGCTCACTGCTAATTTGGGGTCGAGAGTATGCTTGTATTTTCCCAGAGAATGCTAAATAGCCTATCTGGATGCCAGAGTGTACTGTCCGGCTGTATCATGAATCCAAACCCAGAGAAGAAATTGATTCCACCTCTCAAGAAGCAGATGCTCAGTTCTATGATAATGATGCCTCGGAGACCACACCACAACTGACAGAAAAGGATGTAGCTAGAGCCAAACTTAACTGACCCAAGATGCCCAGAAGATGGTAACAAACAATAAAACCAGAAGTCTAAATAGATGAGTATATGCTGTCCTATGAAAAAATTGTTAATTATAGATAAGATTTTGTCCTTTCCAAATTCTGTTAAAAGAGATCTCTGTTAATTGACCTATAATAAATCTGACTAGTCTATTTATAATTACAAGTTCTACAACTGCAAAAAATTAACATAATTCAATTTGGCTAAAATATATTTGAGTGCACTCTGATTGTGTAAGATGTTTGTCAGTCAGTCTGTGTATCTGTTTGTCCATTTGTCCAGTCTGTTAAGGTGTTGTTGGGAGCCAGTTGAGCTAATGATCGCTCACATCTGTGGAGCCAAAAACACAAGTGCCAGTACAGGAGTACCCAAGTGGCACAGAGCACCTAGGAAACACCCTGAGGGCATGGGATGCTCAAGGTGACAGGTGTTCCAACCCCGAGGACATGGGGCATAAGAAGCGAGCTAGTTTCAGCAAAGGGGCATCAAATAGGCCCCGGGAACTTAGAGAGTTCTTGTAGACACCAACAACTCTGTTTCTATGTTCAAATCTGTACAGATTGTCTGTCCATGTTTGTCCATTTGTCCATTTTGTAAACAGCTGTTCCTTTTTATTTTGAGCTCAATAATTTTCCTTTTACTTTTCTTTTCCTTTTTTTTTTCCTTTTTACATTTTTGGATCATTTAATCAAAGTTTAATTTGGATAATAGACTTAAAAAACATGCTTCCGCCTGGGTTCCCAGTTAGTTCAAATGTTGCTAAAATTGGTTATGTAAAAGTAATGTATATTGTTGTTTATCATAACTTGAGAATCTCTCACTGTTCAAAAATAATACATTAAATGTTATAATTGGGTTTTTCATAAGTCATCAAAAATTATTAAGATGAGTAAACAAAATCCCTTGGGGGAATTATTGGACAGGACTCCATCTGATGAATAAAAAAGCAGCTGCCTGATAAAATTTTAAACCAGTTCTTGTTCATTGATTGGAGGCCCCAATCATCTCCATAGCCTTAAGGGAGATACCCCAACTAAAGATATATAAAATATTATTAAAATATGTTCACATTGGTCATCATCAAAAAAAATACAATAAGGTTTTAATTTAAAAAATGCCCATACAAAGGTTTCATATAGCTATGATATATTTTATTAACCTCATGGTATATTTATGTATTCATGCCTCCAGATGTACAGGTCTTAAAAATATAAAACAGATTGCTTTTGGTAACAAACTTTTGCTTCAGATTCAGATCTCTGTAACAAAACTTTTGAGATGTACATCACACTAAAGGTAAACAAGTTAGGTAAAAGCTTTTATGTATTAGACAGGGATGATTAACCATAAAGGGGGTATCTAATGTTAAAAAAAAAAAAGAAAAAATACAAATCAAAGTGCGTTAAAAAAATGTCATAATTGTCATGTTACAACATTAGGTATGGTTTTGATTCCTAGTATTCTATATAAAATATATAACTGTTAACATTCTACAGGTATTCAAATGTCAAAATGTCCATGGTTTTAAAAAATAATGCTTCAATTTTTATGTTCTAAAACATTTGATATTCAAATAAGATGCTAATGTTACGCTTACTGCCTCTATTACATTGTACTGTTAACAATCTTTTCTTCTGGATGTTCAACAACTGAGATTTAGAGACCAATAATTAGAGAGACAAATGGGCTAAAAAGATAGCCAATATTTTGGCACTAGCTCTCCAAGGTCAGTGAGTACCCAAGACATTAGAGAACGTCTGCTGTGACATCTGATACTCAGTGAGTCCCTGGTCTTCTGATCAAGGAGACTATGAGACCACAGAGAAAAGTGATTGTTGATGTGTGGTGTGCCTAAGGAAAATCACCAGGAGAAAAAATCTCCCAGGCTTTCACAGAAAGCAATTTGGTCAAACAATGGCCGTGACTCATCCAAATGGCTGACACTGACAAGAACTAAGAGGTGCTATATAGGGTTCCAAGACATTTCTTGAGATTTAACTGACCTTGATAAATAACCAAAAACTGATTATTTTTAAAACAAGTCTCAACTTAACTTGGTCTTAAATATCCTACAAAAAACGTACAACTACTAGAGGTATATAAAATAATGCTAAAGTAAAATGTTATAAAAGACACTAACATCTTCTGACAATTGCCAGCTACACTGGTAGCTGACTATGGTTATGGATTAATGGACTACACAGGGTTTCAATTGCAGAATACAGGGACTTAAAATCTTTGGACTGCACTTAAAAGATCTTCTTCAGAGCTCCCCACACAGCTCCTCCAGCTTCAACTGACCACCCATCCTGTACAACAAAACAAAAAAAGATGGATATGCTGGGAGCTGTTGAAGCTGGAAAATGACCCAGACATGACCTTACCAAAGTAACAAAGAACACCTGGGTCAACCACCTAAAAAATGCTCCTACAGCCTAGCAAAACAGGAGGCTCCTAAACAATCCAGGCCTGGGTTGCTAGGCAGAGGGGCTGAAATTAACGTCATCCTTCCCTATGTATAAATAAACCGGCAACATTGGTTGAGCAGTTCCTTTCCTCCCATCAGGAGGATAAAGGCTCCACCTGACTCCAGCTTTCTCTCTGTCTTTATTTTCTCATCCTCTCTCGGTCCTTCACCCCAAGAACCTTAGGAGCTGCGTGGGTCGAGACAGCACGGTGTGCCTATGTGTGTCAAAGTGTAAACAAGTGGGTTTTACCCTTGGTATGTGCCATGTTTACATTTTTGTGTATCTGTAATTTTTTTATTAAATGTTTTCTTATGATTTTTCTTGTAGAATTAGCCTGAACTGGCTGTTGGGCCGAGCTTGCCGACAGAACCAGGGTCGGGTCCGCGTCCCTCGCGGTGCCCAGCACAGCTCCCTGGGACCGGGAGGCCTTGGCCCCCACCCAGTAAAGGAGACTCCACCTGCACGCCCCGGGAGGCCGCCCTTCCTTGCTGTGCACGGGACACAGCCCACTGCGTCCCGCGATCCTGCACGCCGCGAACCTCAGGGAAACGCCGGCCAGCCGCACAGGACACAGAG
>RJWM01031162.1:0-22747 GCA_004363535.1 Dasyprocta punctata
GACTGGTGCAACCATTGTGGAAATCAGTGTGGAGATTCCTCAAGACGCTAGGATTAGAGATCCCATTCAACCCAGCTATCCCCCTTCCTGGCATTTTCCCACAAGAATTGAAAACATCATACCACAGTGATATCTGTCCACCCATGTTTATAGCAACCCAATTTGTAATAGCCAGATTTTGGAAACAACCCAAGTGCCCATCAATCAAAGACTGGATAAAAAAGATGTGGCATTTTTATACAATGGAGTACTACTCAGCTATTAAGAAGGACTGCATTGAGACTTTTGTAAGTAAATGGTCACAACTTGAGACCATACTCATAAGTGCGATAAATCAAACCCACATGTGTAAATACTGTATTGTCTCCCTAGCATAAGAAGTGGAAAAGTATATATGATCCAAAATCTATAATAAATACTATGTAAGGGTAAAAAACAGTTCAAAAAGCAAAAGTAATTGGGAAGGGAAAAGGCGGAAAGAGAAAAGGAAAGAGAAAAAGATATAAACCTATATGTAAGATAACTAAAGTGAACACACTGCTGAATGTATTTGTTATTGAGAAAGAACAATTAATACTCATATGATTAGATCAATTTTACATGTCTATATCTGTTAATGTAAGTAACCATTTTAAAGATAACGATACGCAATATTGCAACCATTGTCAAGTTTCTATTATCCTGTTTTGTAAACCTGCAATGTTACTGTTGTGCATTGACTCTACTTTTTGTTTGTCTCTTTTGCTTGTTGTCTTTGTTATATATGTCTTTTTTTTCGCTTAAATAAAAAGTAAAAAAATAAAAAAAGAGTGCATGATGCTGGGGTTAAGGGTGTGTGATTAATATATCAGCCCATTTTTAGGTTTGACATAGTTCTGGCTAAGATTAAGGATGTGAGTGCTACCACTATCTTTGGGCAGGTAGACTGCATACAATAAAAGGACAGCATCTTGTCTTCTGCCCTGATTGTTTTGCTACTGTCTGACCCCACAAACTGTTTTCCGTGGCCAACCAGCCAGTAGAATCTTCAGCCATCCTTCCACTGCACTCAGTCGACCTCAGCAGCTAAAAGGAGCCTTGGTTGTCCTTCCCCCACACCTTAAAGACTTCAGAGGTTGATGGGATCACCCTTCACCACACCTGGATGACCTCAGCAGCTGAGGGGAGCCTCGGGGAGCCTCAGCTGCCCTTCCACTGCACCTAAAGCACCTCAGCAGCCCATGGACCATCAGCAACCCTTTCAACCACCTGCAGTGCGTTGGTGGGCTAGTGAGAGCATCAACAACCCTCCCCCTACACAGAGGACCTCAGCAGGCCAACAACAGTGTGGTGAGTTTCCCCCTAAAGTAGAGGACCTCAGTGTGGCAACGGGAGCCTCAGCAAACACTTCCCCCAGCTGTAGGACCTTAGTGAACCAGCAAGAGTGTGGGTGAGTACTTCTTCCATACAGAGAACCCCAAGTGGGTTAACAAGAACACCAACAAGGCCTCCCTCCCTCTGGAGGAACCTAAAAGGGCCTACAAGACCCCACAGTGACACAGTAGGGTCCTGGCTGAGGTGTGCACTGGCACCTTGAGTCTGGGACCTTGAAAAAGCCTGAAGCTGCAGCAACAATAGGTGCTAAGGGTTGCTTACATCAATACTCCTAGGCTAGTGAGCCTAGGAAGAATATAGGACTCACCCAATACACCCTGCAGGAGGAATTCAGGTGACTGGCTCCTCCCCTATATTGTAGGACCCAGAAATTGGGTGAATGTCATTCACACAGTAGGACCCTAAGATATACCCAATGGACAATTGAGACTAGCAGGATTGAAAAGACCAAAATATTAACCCAAAAAGTGAAAATGAGAAGACAAAAAGGCAAAATGCAAACTCAAACACCCAGTCCATGAGGAACAAATACAGGAGACATTGAAATAGAGGACATTGGAAGTCATATGCCTGAAATTTCTCAAAAGATAGCAAGTGAAATAAAGAAGCAAATCCACAAGGCTATAAAGGAAATTAGATTAGAAATAATCTCTCTGGTAAAGAATGAAATGACAACATTAATAATGAGTTGCTCAACATAGCTAGAGAACATATAGATTTAAAAAAGTAAGGGAGTGCATGAAAATGATGGAAACCTTGAATGAATGATACAGAAAAGAAATGCAATGCATGAAACAAATTCAAAGAGCTATCCAGGGAAATAAAAATTACACTGAAAGTTGGTGAAACCAATCAAATGAAACTGAAGATAGACTTTAAGACCTTGAAGATAGGATTGCAGCTAGCAATCACAAAAGGAAAAAACTTTTAAAGTTAACAAGGAATCATCAAATAACAATTCAACACCTTCAAGACGATGCAAAGAAAAACAATAAAAAATTGATAGGTGTCAATGAAAATGCAGGAGTCAATGCAAATGACATAGAAAATATTTGCAGAAATAGTAATAGAAAATTTCCCAAAAAATGGAAAAAGAATCTGATATACAGATAAGTGAAGCATATAGAAATCCA
This sequence comes from Dasyprocta punctata, assembly GCA_004363535.1. NCBI lineage: Eukaryota > Metazoa > Chordata > Mammalia > Rodentia > Dasyproctidae > Dasyprocta > Dasyprocta punctata. The sequence goes on from RJWM01031162.1 coordinate 2,508, forward strand.
AGCAGTCATAACCAAAATAAAGCTACACCCAGACATATAATAATCAAGATTCAGCATAAAAACAGAAAACTAAAAGCTGTTAGAGAAAAGACACAACTCGCCTATCAAGGAAAGTCCATTAGAATCAAAGCAGACTTTTCAGCACAAACCCTCAAATTAAGACAAACTTGGAGTGAAGAATTTCAAGCCCTGAAAGAAAACAACTTTCAACCCAGATAGATGTACCCTGCAAAACTTTCATTCAAAATTGATAGAGAAATAAGATACTTCCATAACAAAGAACAACTGAAGAGATTCATGTCTACCAAGCCAACCCTAGAAAGAATAATGAAAGACATACTAGACAGAGACAAAAATGACTATAATTCCCAGAACAATAACAGAAAAAAACCACCAGGCAGGACAAGCAAATAAACAAGGGGGAAAAGCAGGAAACCAACAACAGGAAAATGACATGACAAATTTAAGCCAGTACATATTAGTTATATCCATCAATGTAAATGGTCACAATTCACCAATTAAAAGAAATGGGCCAACAGACTGGATCAAGAAACAGGATCCAACAATATGCTGTATACAAGAAACACACCTGACTCAAAAGGAAACTCATAGACTAACAGTCAAAGGATGGAAAACAATATTCCATGTGACAGGAACCCAGAAAAAAGCAAGTGTAGCTATTCTGTTTGAAGACAGTGTAAACTTCAAACCAAAAATGATCAAAAGAGATAAAGAAGGTCACTACACACTTGTTAGGGGAAAATGTCAAGGGGAAGAGCTAACAATCATAAATATACATGCACCAAATACAGGAGTACCCAACTATATAAGACAAATACTAATAGACATGAAAAACCAAATACATAATAACGCAGTTGTAACAGGAGACCTTAATACCCCATTGTCACAAGGAGATAGATCAACTAGAAAAAAAGTCAGCAAAGAAATAACAGAAATGGATCAAACCGTGAACACATGGACTTAGTAGACATTTGCAGAGTATTCCACCCAACAACATACATACTTTTCTCAACTGCACACGGGATGTTCTCTAAAATAGACCATATCTTAGCCCGTAGAACATGCTTAAGTAAATGCAAAGGGATTTAAATTATCCTATACATATTGTCTGATCATAGTGCACTGAAATTGGAATTTAATGGCAAAAGAAACTGCAAAACCTACATAAACACATGGAAATTGAATAACAACCTCTTGAACAACCAATGAGTTACAGATGGAATTAAAGAAGAAATTAAACAATTTTAAAATTCAATGAAAATGCAGATACAACATACCAAAACTTGTGGGCCACAATGAAAGTGGTCCTAAGAGGGAAATATATAGCAATAAATTGTAACATCAAGAAAACAGAAAAAACACAAATAAACAACCTAATGCTACACCTCAAGGTTTTAGTTAATAAAGAGCACGTGAAGTCCAAAGCTCATAGAACAGGGGAAATTATTAAGATCAGAGAAGAAATTAATGCAATTGAGACTAAGAAAACAATACAGAAAATTAATGAATCAAAAAGCTGATTCTTTGAGAGAATAAACAAAATGGGTAAACCTCTAGCCAACCTTATCAAGAAAAAGAGAAAAAAACTCAAATTCATGCAATAAGGTATGAAACAAGAGAAATTACTACAGATCCCATGGAAATTCTGAAGACCATAAATACCTACTCTGAAGATCTTTACTCACATAAGGTGGAAAACATAAAGAAAATGGACAAATTTCTAGAAATGTATGAATTACCAAAGCTGACTCAAGAAGATAAAACAATTTTGAATAACCCAATTATCAGTTACTAAAATTGAAAACAAGATTAAAAAATTACCAACAAAGAAAAGCCCATGTCCTGATAGATTCACAGCTGAATTCCACAAGAAATTTAGGGAAGATTTAATGCCAATACTCTTCAAACTCTTCAAAGAAATTGAAAGGGAAGTAATCCTCCCTAACTCATTCCTGGAGGCAAGTATTACTCTGATACCAAAGCCAGGGAAAAGCCCAACAAAAAAGGAGAACTACGGGCCAATCTCCCTAATGCACATTGATGCAAAGATTCTCAATAACATACTGGCAAATAGAATGCAGCAAATTATCAAGAAGAGTATACATTATGAGCAAGTGGGGTTTATCCCAGGAATGCAGGGATGGTTTAACATACACAAATCAATAGATGTAATGCATCTACAGAACCAAAGACAAAAATCACTTGATCATCTCAATAGACACAGAAAATGCTTTTGATAAAGTCCAATGTTTGTTCATGATAAAAACCCTACAGAATCTTGCAATAGATAGTATCTAGCTCAATCTGATAAAAGCCACCTATGACAAACGAGCAGCCAATGTTACACTAAATGAACAAAAACTGAAAGCTTGCACTCTTAAATCAAGAACAAGACAAGGATGTCCACTATCACCACTCCTATTCACTATAGCTCTGGAATCATTAGCCAGAGCAATCAGACAAGAGAGAGAAATAAAAGGAATGAGGATAGGAAAGGAAGAAGTTAAATTATCACTATTTGCAGATGACAGGATAATCTACATAGAAGACCCTAAAAACTCCATTAAAAGCCTACTAGAATTAATAAAGAAATTCAGAAGTGTAGCTGGATACAAAGTAAACACTATAAAATCAGTAGTATTCCTGTACACAAACATCAAATTTACTGAGAGAGAAATTATGGAAATAACACCTTTCACAATAACATCCAAAAAAATGAAATACTTAGGAATCAACCTAACAAAGAATGTAAAAGACCTATATACTGAAAACAGGAAATTGAAGGAGATTGAAGAGGATGTCAGAAAATGGAAAGATATCCCTTGCTCTTAGTTTGGAAGAACCAGTATTGTGAAAACGGCCATACTCCCAAAACTGTTATACAGATTTAATGCAATCCCAATCAAAATACCATTAACATACCTCACAGATTTAGAGAAAACATTTCTAAAATTCATTTGGAAACAGAAGAGACCTAGAATATCAAGGGCAGTCTGGGCAACAAAAGCAAGGCAGGAGGCATCTCAATCCCTGACTTGAAATCATACTTCAAAGCTACAGTGATAAAATCAGTATGGCACTGGCAAAAAAGTATACCTGAGGATCAATGAAACAGATTAGAAAATGCAAACACAACTCCAAAGAAACTCAGTCACCTTATATTTGGCCAAGGAGCTAAACAAGTTCACCAGAAGAAAGATAGCCTCTTTAATAAATGGTACTGGAAAAATTGGCTTTCTACATGCTGAAGACTGAAACTAGACACATGTCTATCCCCATGTACTAAACTAAAGTCAAAATGGGTCAAAGATCTAAATATTAAAATAGAAACACTATATCTACTGGAAGACAAAGTAGATAGAAATCTTGAAGACATAGGGGAAGGTGAAGAGTTCATGAACAAAATGCAAACTACACAGGACATACTTCAAAGAATCAACAACTAGAATCTCATTAAAAAGATTTTACACTTTAAAAGAAATCACCAACAAAGTGAAAAGAAAACCCACAGAATGGGAAATAATTTTAGTCAACTGTCTCTCGGACAAAGGACTTATATCCAGAATATATAAAGAATTGAAAAACATCAGGTTCCCCAAATTCAAAGACCCAGTCCAAAAATGGGCATCTGAGATGAACATGCACTTCTCAGATGAAGAAAACAAATGGCAAATAAATACATAAAGAAATGCTCAACATCACTGGTCATTCGAGAAATACAAATTAAAACAACACTGAGATTCCATCTCATTCCAGAAAGAATGCCTGTGATCAAGAAATCAACCGATAGCAAATGTTGGCGAGGCTGTGGGGAAAAAGGAACACTTCTCCACTGTTGGTGGGAGTGTAGACTGGTGTGGCCACTGTGGAAATCAGTATAGAGACTCCTCCAAAAACTAGGATTGAAGTCCCATTCAATCCAGCTATTCCCCTTCTGGGTATTTTCCCAGAATAATTGAAAATGTCATGTCATAGTGTTATATGTGCACCCATGTTTATAGCAGCACAATTTGTAATAGCTAAATCTTGGAAACAACCAAAATGCCCATCAATCACAGAACGGATGAAAAGGATGTGGTATTTTTATGCAATGGAATATTATTCAGCTATAAAAAGGATAATCTTGAGGCTTTTATAGGTAAATGGAGGCAATTTAAGACTATACTCATAAGTGAAATAAATCAGACTCACCTTTGTAAATATTGCTTTGTCTCCCTAGTGTAAAAAATAAATAATAATAATAAAAAACTGAAAGAGTAATGAGATCAAAAATTTACAATAGATATTTTAGTAATGAAGGGAAAAGAAAGTGCTCAAAAGGAAAGAACAACTGGGACAGGGGAGAGGAGAAATGGAAGAAAAGAAAAAATTACATGTATGTAAGTATACACATATAACTGCATGTATGTGTAAGTGTGCAAGATAGATAACTATACTACTAATTCTGTTAGTTCATCAGAAAAAGAAGTTTTGCTGTCATTGATTGTTCATTTTTTAAGCCTAGATCTTGTAACTTGAACAACCATTTCTAACATAACAATATGCAATATATTAATTAGTACTGATTTCTTACTGTTTTTTAAATTCTGTATTATTTCTACTCTTTTTTCTGTTCTGCTTTTTAAAATAAAACAAAGAAAAAGAAAGAGCCCAAAATATCCATCAATTGATGAATGGATAAAGATGTGGGGGTTTTTTATATACAATGGAATACTATTCAGGCATAAAGAAGGATAAACTTGAGACATTTCTAGATAAATGGATTTCATTTGAGATGATATTCAAGTGAAATAAATTGTATACACATGTAAATATAACATTGTCTCTCTGGTGTGAGAAGCCAAAAATGTAAATAAGGACTAAAATATATAATAGATATTGTGAAATACGAAGAAATTTTTCAAATGGGAAGGAGAATTAGGGAGAGGGAGGGGAAAATGAAAAGGAAAAAATAATGAGTGAAGAAGGATAAAATAGAAATAAAGCTTTTGTAAATGAGGGAAAGAGGTATTGAAGGTAGCGAAAGGGAATGGGAAAAAAAAAGGAATCAAGATATATCATGTACAAGTACAAATTCTACAATAAATGTGATCATTATGTATATCTAAATTGTACCAATAAACTTAATAAATCAAAAAAATCTAAGTTTCCATCCAGATTATTGTTAATAAATTTCTCCTCTTACATTTATGTAAATTATCATGTAAAAACATGGCAACATTTATATTAATATTTTTATAATAATTATTTGGATTTTTTCTTTTTCATGCTAATTTTTAACATGTACAAAACTCGATTTTTGGCCTCTTTTGATCAAAATTTTGTCAAGGAGAACTCTATTTCATCCTTTATTAGTAATAATGTGGATTAGATGTGAAAACTATATGGTAATATTTCATGTAGGAATTTCCTTTGCACTCTTTCTGCCTGTATAACTAAAACAGGAATTAACCCTCTGTCTTAGTTACTTTTCGCTCATTGCAGAGACAAAATACCTGACGTCCAAAATTAGGGAAGGAAAGGTTTATTCTTACAGTTTCTCGGGAGTTTAAGTTCTTACTTAGTTGGCTCCAAGTCAGCATGGCATGGTGGGGTTGCCCTTCATGGCGGCTGCAAGCCACAAGTCACATTGGCTGGAGAGAGACAGAGAGACAGAGAGAGACAGAGAGGCCAAAGAGGAAGACCCATCTTCCCTTACACTGTATGTTGGCTCCACCCCTGGGTGGGTACAGCACTCACATTGCCAGTCCCGGCGCTAGACAACAAGCCAAACACAAGCAAACACCAAACTTAGCCCCATCAAAAGTATGTGAGGATTTGGGGGTACATAGCATATCACCCAATACACCCTCTGAGGAAACTTAAAGGGAAAAGAAAAACTGGGTGTCCACAGAATGATCACTCTTCACCTGGATTTCATTCTTTAACCTCTTTTCTGGATGCAGGTACAAAAGAACCAGCAGAAAGCTGTGCATCTCTGACCCCTGAGATGGCAGTTTCAGTAGTTCTGATATCCTGCTCTACTTCAGGACAAGTAAGTACCGGACATAACTTGTCATCCCAATCTTGACTACTGCTTAAGTGAATCAAGTGGTGGTGCACACCTGTGATCCCAGGACTCCAGGAGAAGCTGAGGCAGGAGAATCACCACAAGTTTGAGGGCAACCTGAGCTACATAGTGAGACTTGTCTCAAAAAAACAAAAATAAATAAATAAGTAAGTAAATCTCGAATACAATGTGCTCATGGGTATTTCCCCCCACCTCCTGAATAAATCACGTTCACCTACATTTTACTGTCATACATTTATTTCTTCTGTATCCCCCAAATGATAAGTTCAATGCATATATTAAAATATCTATTTCTAACCCCAATATTTCTTCATCCAAAATATCTACCACATGACTCAATGGAAGCAATTCATTCATTTATAAAACACATTTTAAAAAATCTACATGTTATATATATATTTTATATGCCAATGTCATACATTATACTAGATGTCCATTTCTGGATATGCACAAATATTCCTGTAGAGAGAATCAAGAAATAAATACAAAATAATGTAAATTATTTAATGAAAATAAGATAAGGCAATGTGCATGCTGGAGAGCAGGGGTACACCTGCTGCCAGTGTTCAAGTAAAATCTAATTCAGAGTGTGGACAGAAAGATGAGACTGAACCAAAAAGAAGATAAGAGCCACATGAAGAACATGAAAAAAACTGCCCAGAGAGCAGGAAAAATTAAAGAAAGTATCCTAACATTCACCTAAGTTTTCCTTTTTCAAAGAGCATGAAGGACCAGAGAGTTGATATATACTCATGAAGGTCAAGAGTGGTAAATGATAAAAATAAAAGCAGAAAATGTAAACAAGTCTGGGAAATCCAAGGATAAACAGCAGAGTGTGACTGGACTGAGGCATATTGATAAATGGGGAGTGTGGTGGAGGATGAGAGTCTCCTCCAAGCATTAATTATTCTTCTAATAAATTCTATACTCTCTTCAATTTATTTGCACTATCTCATTTAATTCTCACACACTGGGATTGTCATTAAATTTAATAGATGAGGATCTGGAAATTCCAAATGTTTAACAATTTTCCAAAGATTCAAAACATTATATGTAGCAAAGGTAAATTTGGCCTTATCCCTGCTGAAATCCAGGCTGTGCACTTAACTGCCACTTCTTAGAAGAGTGGTGTTTAGAATGGCAGATCTGCTTACAATAATTAAAGTGAAACACATCATGCAAGAAGCACCATAAAATCAAACAAAACAAAATAGAATAAAACCTTTTATTGTGTGTGAAGGTATGGACAGCTATTTTGAAGAAAACAAGAGACATTATGGTAGCCATTGTTGATTTCCTGTTGTCTTGTTTTGAGGTCATGTAATGCTTTTATTCTCTTGTTTTGATTGGTTTTGTTCTATTTTGCTTTGTTTGATTTTATTGTGGGTCATGGTATGGACAGCTATTTTGAAGAAAATGAGAGACATCATGGTAGCCAAAGTAGGTTTCTTATTGTCTTGTTCTGAAGTCCTGTGTTGCTTGCATTGTTCTGCTTTAATTTGCTTTGTTCTGTTTTCTTTTGTTTTGTTTTAGTCTCTTTAAAATAAAAAAAGAAAAGAAGTACCATACAACTTTATGTCTTCTTTGTTTCCTAAAAGAAGTATTTTTTTCTGATTTACATTTATTAGTTCTTCATCCTTCCTAATGATGCACAATATCAAAATGCTTATCTACAATCTTTTCACTTTCTATACAAGCAAGAAGACCAACTTATACTTAGCTGGCGAGTGACTACAACAGGAAGCTGTACTTGGCACAGTTTAGTAAGTCTAAGCCCAAACATGAGTTGTCTCCATCTACAACTGCAATGTACATCATTGTTTGCTGACTCTGTCCATACCAAACATCTGCAAATGTGCATAGGTTGATGAAAATGCTAGGCCATAGCTTTGCTTATCTTAGGGTTTAGCAGAAGGATGACTTAGCTTACAGTTTTTAGCAAAATCTTCTCAGTCAACATATTCAATAAGAATACACACGATGAAAATGATGACCAATAACCGAAATTTCACGTTGCCTCTTTCCACTTCTTTTGTTTGATCATCACTTGGATACCTCCTATTCTAACCATTCTGACCATTTTCTTTGTGACTGATTTGCCTCGTGATGACTAAAGGAAGTGTGTAATTTTACTAAGAAGTGATGAAAAAGAATGTGTCTCTACTACCTTTAGATTTAAATTGTTCAGCCATATTATTTTCTTCTTTATAAAAAAATTCAGACCAAATAATTTTTATTTTTTGTTAATTAATTACTTGCTAATCTTAAGGGTCAGTGTAATTATGTATCATCAGTACCACTTTTCATTTAGGGCCTCAGTGTAGGTATTTTGAGTGTTGTTATTAAAAAGAGAACACTGGATTTCTCTTCAAAGCCCATCACTTATTTTAAAATGAGACAAATTCTCATTTTGCTGCAGAATATAAGAAAACAAGTCAGTTAATTGATCACAACACTCATCTCAAAACCAAAATCATGTGTCAGTCCAAGTTTTGCTTTGCACATGAACTATCGCACACACTGGTTTAAGTTTTAATGTAGCCCCATGTTAAAGCTTTTGTCCGTATCAATGAGTTTTTACTTGTGATATTGTTTCTGCTGCATCCCACTGAATCTGGTAAAGACTCAAGTCTGATGGATGGGTGGTAGATAAAAAGCCAAAGAGTTCCCATGAGGTTTCTAAAGGCACCCTTTTGTTAGCCATTCATGCTCACAGCCTCTTGTCTTACCATTTATTTTCTAAGCCTGTATTCCAGTTGACCATGTGTTCTTACTTAAAGTGGCATGTTAGCATGTTAGTTTCCAGTTGCTTGCTTGCTCTTAATAGTTTATATATTTCACTCAGTATATCATTTTTGGAAGAATTTGAAAGAAAATATAATCTTTCTGTAATTGCTACCATTAGTTTTAGCAGACCAATTAGGCAGAAGGGACTGTCTGACTCACTTGTTTTATGTGGTCCATGTTTTTGAGGATACGTTATTGAAATACATCTTCCTGGTGTGATAGGCTCTATTCCTTGCAATGTATTCTGAGCAATAATTCTACTTTAATAGGAAAATAGAAAAGTAGTATATGTGTGTATATTTTCTACTTAGTTTAACTGGTTTGAAAATTCTACTTTAAAAAGTTAAGTTGTTCTTAAGATGAGTGAGAAAGGAAAAAAAAAAAAGAACTCAAGTGAAGATCCAAGGGCCAAGAAAAGTGCTTTTTTTCCCCAAAATGAAATAAAATCTGATCAAATCAGGATATTATTTTTGAGTGATAACAGGGACCCTGGAATCCAACTTTCCTCAGCCTGTTTCTCATTATCTCACTTAAATTAAAGAGCCGAGTAAAAGAGAGAGAGTGAGAGAGAAAACATTTACTACACAGTCTTTCTGAGAGTAAGTCTATTTGACAACATGAAGTTTAACTAAAAGAAATGTTGATATGAATCACGGGCAGCATTCAGAACCGTCACCCCTGCTCCCAAACAGTCACCTTGAGTGAGAGTGACAACACCAACATTCTAACCTTTATCACTCCAATACATCAAGGAGATCACAATGAAATGTGAATTTCCACTTCTCTTTCTGGGCTGCCCCTACAGTTTGGACTCATATGATAGTTTCAAAGTAGGATATTGAGGAAGAGAATAGAAGCACTGGAGATTACAATGTAAAGAAGTCCTGTCTGTCCCTTTTTTTCTGGGCTTTTCTCCTCAACTCTATCTCCATTCCTCCTAAGTGTTGCTTGCAATGGCCAGTGAAATCTAATCAGCCATACTAATAATTGCCAAGTGACCAAAACTATTAACAAGTAATGAGAGAAGATTTAATACCAATGCTCACCAAACTCTTTAATGAAATTGAAAGGGAAGCAATCTTCCCTAATTTATTTCTAAAGGCAAATATTACCCTGATTTAAAAAAAAAGACCCAACCAAAATGGAGAACTACAGGCCAATCTCCCTAATGAACATAGATGTCAAAACCTTCAATAAAATACTAGCAAACAGAATGCAGGAAATCATCAAGAAGATTACACACCATGAACAAGTAAAATTAATCCCAGGAATGCAGGAATGGTTCAACATACAAAAATCAATAAATGTAATATACCACATCAATACAGCCAAAGACAAAAATCACATGATCATCTCAATAGATGCAGAAAAAGCTTTTGATAAAGTCCGACACTCATTCATGGTAAAAAAAAAAAAAAAATCCTAGAGAAAATCGTAACAGATGTCTTTACTTCAATTTGATAAAAGCCATCTATGACAAACCAACAGCCAACCTCATACTAAATGGACAAAAGCCGAAAAATTTCAACCTAAAATCAGGAACAAGACCAAGATGTTCACTATCATCACTCCTATTCAGTGCAGTTCTGGAAACATTAGCCAGAGCAATTAGACAGGAGAGAAATAAAAGGAATAAATCTAGGTAAGGAAGAAGTTAAATTACCATTATTTGCAGATGACACGATATTCTACATAGAAGACCCCCAAAAACTCCACCAACAGACTTCTAGACAAATTCAGCAGTGTAGCTGGGTACAAAATCAATACTCAAAAGTCAATAACATTCCTGTAAACAACAATAAAGTCACTGAGAAAGAAATTAGGGAAATCACATCCTTCACAATAACATAATAAAATGAAATACTTAGGAATCAGTCTAACAAAGGAAGTAAAAGATTTATACATTGAAAATTATGGTACTCTGAAAAGAGAAATTGAAGAGGAATTCAGAAAATGGAAAGATATCCCTTGCTCATGAATAGAAAGAACCAGCTCTCCAAGATGTTATACAGATTTAATGGCCATCCTTCCAAAACTGCTATACAGATTTAATGCAATTCTGATCAAAATACCATTATCATACCTCACAGATCTAGAGAAAACATTCCTAAAATTCATATGGAACCATTAGAGATCTAGAATAGAAAAGGCTCTCCTGGGCAACAAAGACAAGGCAGGAGACATCACAGTCACAGACTTGAAATCATACTGCAATGCTTCTATAATAAAATCAGCATGGTACTAGCAAAAAAATGGACGTGAGGGTCAACGGACCAGAACAGAAGATACAGCCACAACTAAAAACACACTCAGCTACCTTATCTTTGACAAAGGGACCAAACATGTTCACTGGAAGAAAGATAGCTTCTTTAATAAGTGGTGTTGGAAAAACTGTCTTTCTACATGCTGAAGACTTAAACTAAACCCATGCGTATCACCATGCACTAAACTAAAGTCAAAATGGATCAAAGATCTAAATATTAAGACAGAAACACTAAATCTACTGGAAAACAAAGTAGGTAGAAATCTCTAGGACACAGGAGTAGGTAAAGAGTTCAAGAACAAAAATCAAACTGCATGAGAAGTACTTCAAAGAATCAACAACTGAGATCTCATGTTATTAAAAATTTTTTGCACATTGAAAGAAATCACCAACAGAGTGAAAAGAAAACCCACTGACTAGGAAAAGATTTTTGCTAACTCTCCCTCAGACAAAGGATTTATATCTAGAACATATAAAAAATTCAAAAAACTCAGATCCCCCAAATCAAAGGCCCAATTAAAAAATGGGCATCTGAAGTGGATATACAATTCTGAGATGAAGAAATACAAATGGCAAATAAATATATAAAAACATGTTCAGCATAGGTCCCTTGAGAAATGCAAATTAAAGCAACACTGAGATATCATCTCACTCCAGAAAAAATGACTAACATCAAGAAATCAACCAATAACAAATGCTGATAGGGCTTTGGAGAAAAAGGAACCCTATTCCACTTTTGGAGGGAGTGTAGACAGCTACTGTGCCAAAATTCCTCAAAAAAACTAGGGTTAGAGGCTCCATTTGACCCAGCTATTTCCCTTCTGGGTACCAGAAGAGTTGAAAATACCATGCCTCAGTGATATATGTGCACCAATGTTTATAACTGCATAATTTGTAATAGCCAGATCTTGGAAGCAACCCAAATGCCCATCAACTGAGGAATGGATAAAAAAGATGTAGTATTTTTATATAGTGAAGTGCCCCTCAGCTATAAAGAATGATAAATTTGAGATTTTTATAGGTAAATGGAAGCAACTAGAAACCATACTTAGAAGTGAAATAAATCAGGCTTGCATGCTTACACATGTGTAAGCACCGTATTGTCTTACTAGTGTAAGAAACTGAAAGAGTAAATAAAATCAAAAGTTACAATAGATATAGTAAAAGGGAAAGAAATTGCTCAAAGGGAAATTATATTGTTTGATCAGTTTTGCATGCCTGTATCTGGTAATCTGAGCAACTATTCTGAAGATAGCAATATGCAATATAACAACCATTGTTAAGTTCCTATCATCCTTGTTTGAAATCTTATGTCGTTATTGTTTTGCTGTCATTGTTGTTTTTTTGTTGTTGCTGTTTGTTTGCTTGTTGATTTTTCTGTGGTTTTTTTCCCTTTAAAATGAAATAAAAATACTAAAAAAACAAGTAGCGGAGATTTTCTTACATAAGTGCTCAGAACTGAGGGGGATATTGAAAAGATGAAAATTGAAGTCAGTTTTCAGTATAAAATAATGATCAAAATCTCTTCACCAGGATCCTTAGAACCTATCCCAAGAATGAGTGTCCATAAAAGTTATGTGGGTTAAGGAAAAAAAGACATGTTTCAGATTGGTCTTTTGAAACATACACAGATAGTCTTTAGGAATGTCCTCTTCAATTATGAGAGACAGCAATGCATATGGAAGCAAGTGAAAACAGACACCAGCCCAGCTCTCAAGGGATTTTAGTACATTTATAAGATGGATTCAATGTAATATTCCCATCAAATGAATACATGGGAAGTGATTTTTCCAAGAACACACAGTGAGATGGCAGACAGAGAGCATAAGAACAGGAACAGATGTCACAGAACATCAAATCTGTTCTCACCTCTTTCATTTACGCACTGATATGGCTCAGATTGATTTACTCAATTTGTAATCCTTTTATAAAAATAATGCTTGCTGTTTATTTTTAGAATCATCTGCTCAAAATTTTTAGCTGTCTTTGTTTCCATGATGGTTAAATCATGGAAAACTTAAACTTTGTATCAGAGTATCATGACATCTATTTAACAAAAAGAAAAAAATAATCAAATTGAAATTACTACAGTATAAGATCAAATGCCAGCACACAGCATGAATATTGACCACATATTCTCCTACCTAAAGAGATATCTAGATATTTATAGTGAAGGCAGCTTCTCATATTATTCACCTTCAACTTTCAATGTATTTGCAAGTCAAGACGTTGTCAAATTTAGGTCAGCTGTTCTCCTAAGAAGTGATGAGTTGACAAATCAAAGAAATGTTAGCATCCCTGTGAAATCATCACAATTTCTCCAACCCTCAACCCTGTGACTATGCAGTCTTTCAATAACATTGGTATTTAATTTGATTAATCCATATCAAGGATGTGGTGGTACATCAACATCCCAGGCTGACCAGTAAGAGTTGTCTTGAGGGCAGAATACTACCCTGAGATTAAACCTGAGTTAACTTTTTTGGGGGGGCCACTGGGGATTGAACTCACAACCTCCTGCCTGCCAGCCAGACACTTAAGCCACTGAGCCAAACTCCCAGTGCTAGTTTTTTGAGACAAGGTCACACTATGTAATTCAGGACGACCTTGTGCTCACATTGTAGCCCAAACTGGCCTCAAACTTACAACGCTCCTCAGCCTCCCAAGTACTGGGATTAAAGGCGTGAGAAACCAGAGTTAGTTTAAAGGCGTCACCTTTGAAGTATGTAAAGTGTTATAGCTTAGATCCCCAAGTACTGGGATTAAAGGCGTGAGAAACCAGAGTTAATTTAAAGGCGTCACCTTTGAAGTATGTAAAGTGTTATAGCTTAGATCATATATAGCGGTGGGGATTCCAGGAGGTAATTGGATCATGGGGTGCTATACTCATCAGTGGACTAATCCATTGACATGTTTATAGCTGAAAGTACTAAAAGCTGGGGTTCTTTAGAGGGGGCAGATCACTAATGCTATGCCTTCAAAGGGTTTATTTCTCTCTGGTTCCTCCCTTCTCTCTTTGCTTCCTGGGTACCATCAATTGAGAAGCCTTCCTCCACCATGCCCTTCTGTCATGCTATTTCTGCTTTGAAGCCATGAACTAAATCATTGGCTGAATGCTCTGAAACCATGAGCCAAACTAAAACTCTCTTCTTTTAATATGTAGTAGCCAAGCATACTATCTCAGCAACCAAGAAGTAGCTAGTGCAGAAAATAACAGGTACCAGGAAAGTGGGATCATTGCTGTTACTATACTTGATCACATGGTTCAAAAGAAGTGCAAACCATGTGGTTTGCTGGAGAAGTTTGAAAAGGTGTGGAGTTGTGAGCTAGAGAAGCCTTTAGGATTCTGTAAGCAGAGCTTAATGAGAAATTCTAGTGGGAGCTCTGAAGACAAGAATGCTGATGAGAATGTGGACAGTAAAGACCAGGCTCAGGACATTTCACATGTGAATGAGGACTCTATTAAAATTGGACAAGGGTCAATTTGTGTTACATTCTGAAAATAACTTGTTGGGATTTTGCCCAAAACCTAGAAATTTGTGTAAAGCTAAAATTAAAGGAAATTTCAAGGTGGCCCAGTGTCCAGGCTGTGGCATGTCTACTGTTGGCTTTTAGCCAGTTATATAGTGAAAATCTAAATCAAAAAACAGAACCAAAAGATGTGAAAATTTTGCAGTTTTGCCAGAAAGGAATCATATCTAAAATAGGAACCTAGCTCCCTTGCTGCACACAGGACCCAGCTCTACCTGGTCCAGCAATTCAACGCGACACAAGAATCAGCATGACCCTCAGGGGATCACCCGGCCAGCCTCGCAGGACACAGAGGTACGCAGCCAAGCCCAGATCATCCCAGGACCCCAGAGCTGCTCACCAGGGACTGAACAACATAACTGCAGGGACTTGGAGAGCTTGGACTCCCCGCATCAGAGTGGAGAGCACGCACGAGCTCCATACTGGGATGCTGCTTGTGTGTGCAGCATCCCAGAGCTCACAGACCCCCGCCCAGCCAGGTTACTCCCAGAACTGTAGGCCTGGGACTTGCCCAGGCTTGCCCTGGCACAGCTATTACTCTGAACTTGCAGACAGACCCAGGGTCTGGGTGGCATCACTCTGGGGTACACTTTGCCTAGCTCCTTGGGACCAGGAGGCCTTGGCCCCCACCCAGTTAAGGCAGAGGCTCCACCCGCATGCCCTAGGAGGCCGCCCTCCCTTGCTGCACGCAGGATGCAGCCCTACAGGGTCCTGTGATTCAGCACGACCCAAGAATCAGCATCACCCTCAGGGGAACGCCAGCCAGCCTCGCAAGACACAGAGCCACATAGATTCTAGAAGAAAATGACAAAATGAAAGACCAAGAGGCAGTCTCAGTCCCCCAGTCCACAAAGAACAAACCCAAGAGACACTGAAATGGAAGTCAATGAGAGTCACACAAATGGACTTTCTGAAATGATAGAAAATGCAGTAAAGAAACAGCTTGATGAAGTTATAGAGAAATTCAAATCAGAAATATTCTCTCAGCTAAAAAATGAAATGAGAATCATTATTAAAGAAATGTTGTGTATATCTAAAGAAGAGCAAGATAAAAAAATAGAAGAACTTAAGAAAATAATCAAAACCTTGAATGAACAATATAAGACACAAACAGAATGCATGAAAGAGATGCAAAGGGAAATCCAAGAAATGAAAAACTCCATGGAAAGTTTGAAAAACTGCTTAAATGAAGCTGAAGATAGAATCTCAGATCTTGAAGACAGTATGGGTGATCATGGCCACCAAAGAAAAGATCTCCTAAAAATAGTAAGGAACCAAGAAACAACAATTCAACAGCTGCAAGATGATGCCAAGAGAAATAGCATAAGATTAATAGGCATAAATGAAAAAGCAGGGGTCATTACTAATGATCTGTGAAGACTATTCACAGAAATAATAGCAGAAAACTTTCCAAACATGGGAAGAGAATCTGAAATACCGGTAACTGAGGCATACAGAACCCCAATTAACCACAACCAAAATAAACCCTCACCCAGACATATAATAATAAGGGTATCAGAAATACAGCACAAGAACAAAATACTAAAAGCTGTCAGAGAAAAGAAACAGATCACCTATGAAGGAAAGTCTATCAGAATCACGGCAGACTTCTCAACACAAACCTTTAAGTCTAGAAGAGCTTGGAGTGACGTATTTCAAATCCTGAAAGAAAACAACTTTCAACCAACATTGATGTACCCTGCAAAACTATCCTTAAAAATTGATGGAGAAATAAGATACTTTCATGACAATCCACAACTGAAGAAATTTATGGCCACCAAACCAACACTAAGGCACTCTAGAAAGAGACAAAGATAGCCGCAATCTTAAGAACAACAACAAAAGGAAACCACTAAGCAGGGCAAGTAATTAAACAGAAAATGTGGAAAACCAACAACAGAAAGATATCATGACAGGGATGAGCCAGTACATATCAGTTATATCAATCAATGTAAATGGTCTCAACTCACCAATAAAATGAAACAGACTAGCAGAGTGGGTTAAGAAACAAAATCCAACAATATGCTGTGTACAACAAACAAACACATTTCACTCAAAAGGAAATTCACAGACTAAAAATCAAAGGCTGGAAAACAATACTCCATGCAACAGGAACTCAGAAAAAAGCAGGGGTAGCAATTATGATTGCAGACAATGCAAACTTCAAACCGAGAATGATCAAAAGAGATAAGGAAGGTCACTACATACTTGTGAGGGGAAAACTTCAAGAGGAAGAGATTACAATCATAAATATATATGCACCGAATATGGGAGCACCCAACTATGTAAGACACTTCTTAATAGACACGAAAAACCAAATAAACAATAATACAGTTATAATAGGGGACCTTAACACCCCATTGTCACAGAAAGATAGATCAACCAAACAAAAAATCAGCATAGGAATAGCAGAACTGAATCAAGCTTGTGAACAAATGGACCTAGTAGATGTATACCGAGTATTCCACCCACCAACATCAGAATACACGTTCTTCTCAGCTGCACATGGGTCATTCTCTAAAATAGATAACATACTGGTACTCAAAACAAGCTTAAGTAAGTGCAAACAAACTGAAATAATTCCATGCATATTATCTGACCACAGTGCAGTACAATTGGAAATGAATGACAAAAAAACCTACAATAATTGCATAAACACATGGAAATTAAATAATACCCTCCTAAATAACCAATGGGTCACAGAAGAAGTTAAAGAAGAAATTAAACAATATCTACAACTGAATGAAAATGCAAATACAAATTATCGGAACCTGTGGGATACAATGAAAGCAGTCCTCAGAGGGAAATTTATAGCACTAAACTCTCATATCAGAAAAATGGAAAGAACACATATAAACAACCTAATGCTGCACCTCAAACTTCTAGAAAAAGAAGAGCAAGTCAAGTCCAAATCCCAAAGAAGGAAAGAAATTGTTAAGATTAGAACAGAAATTAATGCAATTGAAACTAAGAAAACAATACAAAGAATTAATGAATCAAAGAGTTGGTTCTTTGAAAGAGTAAATAAAATTGATAAACCCCTAGCCAACCTTATCAAGAAGAGCAAAGAAAAAACTCAGATTCATGCAATAAGAAATGAAAAGGGTGAAATCACTACAGACCCGGTAGAAATACAGAAGATCATCAACACCTACTTCGAAAACCTTTACTCACATAGATTTGATAACAC
Source organism: Dasyprocta punctata (assembly GCA_004363535.1). Taxonomy (NCBI): domain Eukaryota; kingdom Metazoa; phylum Chordata; class Mammalia; order Rodentia; family Dasyproctidae; genus Dasyprocta; species Dasyprocta punctata. The sequence goes on from RJWM01031162.1 coordinate 20,370, forward strand.
AGAAGAAATGGACAGATTCCTAGAAACCTATGATTACCAAAGCTGAATCAAGAAGAAGTAAAGCTGCTGAATAACGCAATTTCAGCTAATGACATTGAAAATGTAATTAAGACCCTACCAACAAAGAAAAGCCCAGGCCCTGATGGATTCACTGCTGAATTCTACAAGAAATTTAGGGAAGACTTAATGCCAACACTCCTCAAACTCTTCAATGAAATCGAAAGGGAAGCAAGTCTCCCTAACTCATTCCTGGAAACAAGTATCACCCTAATACCAAAACCAGAGAAAGACACAACCAAAAAAGAAAATTACAGGCCAATCTCCCTAGTGAACATAGACGCAAAAATCCTCAATAAAATACTCGCAAATAGAATATAGCAAGTTATCAGAAAGATTATACACCACGATCAAGTGGGATTCATCCCAGGAATGCAGGGATGGTTCAACATACGGAAATCAATACATGTAATTCACCATATCAACAGGGCCAAAGACAAGAACCACATGATCATCTCAATAGATGCAGTAAAAGCTTTTGACAAAATCCAACACCCATGCATGATAAAAACCTTACAGAAAATCGGAATAGATGGTCTCTACCTCAACCTGATAAAAGCCATATATCATAAACCAACAGCCAACATCTTACTAAATGGAGAAAAAATGAAAACTTTCAACCTAAACAGGAACAAGACAAGGATGTCCATTATCACCACTCCTATTCAATATAGTTCTGGAAATATTAGCCAGAGCAATTAGACAAGAGAAAGAAATAAAGGGATTAAGGATAGGAAAGGAAGAAGTGAAATTATCATTATTTGCAGATGATATGATACTCTACATAGAAGACCTCCAAAAATCCATTAGAAGACTTCTAGAAGTAATAACCAAATTTAGTAATGTAGCTGGATACAAGGTGAACACTCAAAAATCAATAGCATTCCTATACACAAACAACAAAGTCACTGAGAGAGAAATAAGGGAAACCACACCCTTCACTATAACATCAAAAAAAAAAAAAGAAATACTTAGGAATCAATCTAACAAATGAAGTAAAAGATCTATACAGTGAAAATTACATTACTCTAAAGAAGGAAATCGAAGAAGATTTCAGAAAATGGAAAGATATTCCCTGTTCATGGATAGGAAGAACAAACATTGTGAAAATGACCATTCTCTCAAAATCAATATACAAATTTAATGCAATCCCAATCAAAATACCACTTGCCTACCTCACAAAGCTAGAGAAAGCATTCCTGAAATTCATGGAACCAGAAAAGACCTAGAATAGCAAAGGCAATTCTGGGCAACAAAGGGAAGGCAGGTGGCATCACAATCCCTGAATTGAAACTATACTACAAAGCAACTGTGATAAAATCAGCATGGTACTGGAATAAAAACAGATCTGAAGATCAATGGAATAGATTAGAAGATACAGCCACAACTACAAACACACTTAGCCACCTCATCTTTGGCAAAGGGGCCAAACAGGTACATTGGAAGAAAGACAGCCTCTTTAACAAATAGTGCTGGAAAAACTGGCTTTCTATATGCCGTAAACTAAAACTAGATCCATGCCTATCACCATGCACTAAAATAAAGTCAAAATGGATCAAAGATCTGAATATTAAAACAGAGACACTAAACTTACTAGAAGACAGAGTAGGTAAAAATCTCAATGACATAGGAGTAGGCAGAGAGTTCATGAACAAAAATCAGATTGCATGGGAAACACTCCCCAGAATCAACACCTGGGATCTCATCCTACTAAAAAGTTTTTGCATGTCAAAGGAAATCTCCAACAGAGTGAAAAGAAAACCCACAAACTGGGAAAATATCTTAGCCAATTGTCCATCAGACAAAGGACTTCTACCTAAAACATATAAAGAATTCAAAGAAATCAGGCCCCTAAAATTCAAGGACCCAATCCAAAAATGGGCACCTGAGATGAATACACACTTCTCAGAGAAAGAAATACAAATGGCAAATAAATATATGAAAAAATGTTCAACATCAATGGTCATTCGGACAACCATGCTGAGATTCCATCTCACTCCAGAAAGAATGGCCAAGATTAAAAAATCAACCAACAACAAATGCTGGAGGGGCTGTGGGGAAAAAGGAACTCTTCTCCACTGTTGGTGGGAGTGTAGACTGGTGCAGCCACTGTGGAAGTCGGTGTGGAGATTCCTCAAGAAGCTAGGATTAGAGATCCCATTCAACCCAGCTATCCCTCTTCTGGACATTTTCCCAGAAGAATTGAAAACATCATACCACAGTGATATCTGTGCACCCATGTTTATAGCAACCCAATTTGTAATAGTCAGATTTTGGAAACAACCCAAGTGCCCATCAATCAAAGAATGGATAAAAAAGAT
>RJWM01031163.1:0-22715 GCA_004363535.1 Dasyprocta punctata
TTATGAGAGGATTGAACTTTGGACTAAACTAAAAAATTTACATCGTATTTCCAGAAATTATTTCACTGTTCTTTCAGTATTATTTATAAAAGAGAGATGTCTTTAAGGAAAAAGAAATATAGCTATGTAAATTGAGATAATTTATTAAGTCACTGTATAATATTTACTACTGTAAAGGAAATGTCAAAAGTACAGAGCTACTGTAACAAGGAATATCATAGTTTTCCTTACAAAGGTCCTAGTGGGAAATTTGTCATATAAGAATAATTTTTTCATGTTCCATCTGTTTTCTAAATAGCAATTAAGAAAGTGTTTAAAAATATCATATCACTTTGTTTTAGAAGCATGTTTGACAGTAATTGCTGGTATCTAAATGATGCAAATTTTTCTTAGGATTTGAAAAATTTTCCCGGATTTCTGGATCCTTAATCAGGCATTCAAACATGATATTTTCTTAGATATTCTAACTGCTCCTGAAAAACCCATAACTGTGTGCCATTTAAGAATTTCTAAAAGTAAATGAGGTTAGCAGTGACTCTGCATTTTAGTATTCACGGTTCAGGAGGCTGGGAGGCCCAGGATCCAGGTTCATTTTACAAGGAGCCAGCTGCTATGACAAGCATGATTTAAAGTGGAAGGGTGCCATGTTGGAGGGGGTAAACAGACAAAAAGGGGTGATGTTTGCTTGATGAAGAACTCACAGGAAAAGGAATGAATCCATCCACACAGTAAGTCAGAGAGGCAGGGTCTTCATGGTTTATTACCTCTGAAAGATCCTACTTCTCAATGCTGTTTAAGAGCAATTAAATTTCATCATGGGTTTAGGAGGAAGACAAATCTTCAAACTGAGGCAAGGCCTATACTCAGCCCCATACTAAAATGATAGGCCATCCCTCCCCCGTAGGTCTAGACTCCAGTGCTAGTCAGTGGCATGCGTGCTGCAGCTGGCTGTTTGTTGTCGTTTAGAACTGGTAAATGTTTACCATTACTCGGTCACATCCCAACTCTGGGACAAATACAAGTAGAAGGTAAAACACTGCAGGTCTATTTTGTTGCTTGTAATACTCTCTGCTCCTGCTGTTGTAATCACAGGACAATTTTTTTTTTTTTTGGCCTATTTACTCTCTGGAACTTATTCTTGGGAAAAACTCATGGAAACTAGAGCTGGAAGAAATCTCAGAAAATATCTAGTCCAGTCCTTTCATGTGATATAGAAGACACTCAAACTGCTGAATGTTTTGGAGATTTGTCCACAATCACGCAGTGAAAACCAGGACTAGAACTCAGATCATTGTTCCAAGTCAGAACATGTTACATTTTTGAGCAAATCTCAGCAGTTAAACCAATGTGTAGATACCTGGATAGAATGGAACTTCTCTTAAAAAAATACCAAACAATGTTAGTAGACAGCTGAGAAAGAAAGTTAACTTTATTTCCTTTCCATAGAAGGACAGAAAAGGAACTTCTCTGTTGTTAGGTCAAAGAAGACTCCTAGTGAAACTAACAAGACAACCAGACAGGAGATGATGTAAAGTGGAAGCTTATTGCCTCCAGCAACTGTATCTTTGGGTCATAAATCCAGGAACTGGTCCTCACTCAGGGGTATCTGGAGTTATATACACTTTATAGCTTGCGGTTTAGGATGTGGGTACGAATGATTGGACAGAAAAAGGACAGATTGGGGTTGCCTGAGCTAAATTCCATTTTCCTAATTTAAATTTCTTTTTTTTCTGAAATGATTTCACCTGATCGAGGTTGAGTTAAATTCTACTTTCCTAAATTAGGTTCCTACTCTTAGAAATGATATGGTCTCTCTGTCTGGGGGTGGGGGGGGGGCTGCATTTTCTTCTCATACCTATGTAGATAAAGTAGTAGGAATTTGATTCTAACTGCTACTCAAATATGGGTGATCCATCGGAGTTCACCTTTTAGTAAATTTACAAATGGTTAGAAAATTGAAAAAAACTAAAGAATTTATCACCTTGGAAAAATTAAACAATCATCCCATTTTTTCAAATTTTCTTTAATAAATGTGTTATTTCATGATAAAAGGTTGCTTTCAAAAATGATGAATCGAGCTATGTTTTATAGGCTTCCTTGAAAAACTCATAGATAAGCAGCTTCCTCTGACCCTTTATGTTAGAGGCTTTTTCTTGAGTATTTAGGGGATCGATGATATATCTGTTATTTTGTGAACAACAGGATACTAGTAAGGCATAATGTGTTATTAAACTCAACATTATAGGTAAGTTACACAATGACGGTAATTTATAGTCTTAAGAGAATAAATAGCCTTCCATGCTGAAAACAGACTTAGCCAAAATGTGCTGACTCATATATGAAATGACAGATTTCTTAAAGTATATATTTTGGGTCTTATTTTCATAATCAATCTGAGATGAATTTTTTCAGAATAAAAATAATACTGATTCTGAAAAATAGTAGCTTCTAAGCATTTTAACATAATTTTGAGTAAGACCTACTGTATACATTGATAAAATATTCTCATTTGTTGAAAAATACTTTCAAAGAAATGTTGTTTTTGTGAAAAATAAATATAACCTAATCTACTTCTTGATAATATCATTCAAATGCTTCATACTAGTTTGATCATTTCAAGTTCATGTTAGGAAACAAAATATAAAAACTTGTATTTGTGGCAAAATAATTAAAATAGCATAAATATTAACTCAATGTCATTAAATATTTTCTAAGACATTTTATTTAATTTTAAATTCATTGTTTTTGTGAGGAAATGTAAATATGCACTGCATTGGAAACATGTAAATAACTATTTTCTAGCAAAATGATAATTAGGTTAAAAACAATAATCTTCACTACTTGGCAAAGTATAAATATTATGTAATCTAGTCACCCCAATAATCTTGTGAATAAGGGCTACGATTATCTTTATTTTACAAATGGAAATGTTGATGCTGTCATAAAAGCTACAATATAATGCAAAGCCAAGATCAAGATAATTAACAAGATAGCATTGAAATTCTGTAAAATGGACTCATAATGAGCATAAATCAAGAAAAGAGGCTTGAATCTTTTGAAGTCTGATGAAGTACCCAGAATGTAATTAATCTGATAACATACAGATGGATGCTGCGATGGTTTCTTATAAAATATTTAGTATGTTAATTTATTTTATCATCAAATAAAACATACTTATTTTTTAAAAAATATAAAAAGTTCATTGTATTGCCACTATTTAGAGATAAACCCTGGCAACTGAAATTGAAGTGTGTTGGTAAAGATTCTTGGGAAACAATGAAGGAATCAAAGGGGATAAGTTAGTGAGCTATTGCAGTTATCCAGAAAATAAATGATGAACAAGATAAGAATTAATTTGATTTTGTATACATGGGAAGTGTATATAATTTTTACTTTTATTTTTGGATAGAGTCAATTGACTATTTTGTTAAACTAGATGTGCAGAGTGGAAAAAGAAAGGAATAAAGAGAATAGAATGTGTGGTAAACGTTGGGGAGATAGACAAGAATCCAGTCATAGATTTGGTATTTTTGAGATGTCTACTATTTGACTTTAAAGTGGTTGTGTGAATTTTAACTTGGTTACCTGAATATGGAGTGAAGGATAGAGGTCTAGGTTAGAGTTTCTGTCCTTTTAGATTCTGTTCAAATAAGGTAAAGACTGTATATTGGTCCTTAAATTTAGCAAAGCAGGTGTCACTGTTTTCAGTTATCAAAACAATTCAATAGAGTTTCCTACAGGCAGAAGTCTTGCTGATGTGCGTTAAAGGGAAATGAAGCAGTGGAATTCAAGAACGGAATTATAGGCAATTATTTGAAATTTTAAATAGATACAAAATCACCAAAGTTATTTAAAAATTCATTAATACTCTTCACCTAAAAGTAGGCATTATTGCTTTATACATTTTCCTTAGTAGTGTGTCAACTGAAGAAATTTATGTCATAAACTTTGCCCTGAATCATTAATTATATCCAAAACAAGATTTTGTTCACTATAATAGCAACAGCTGATGGCATTAATATACTACTGTTTACCTAATACTTCAGCATTGAGTTGTTCTACTGTTGTTACAAATAGCATGATAAATCTATCATATGGAAAGCTTGATAAACATCTTTGACTGGATTTCATTAGTATACATTTAGATAAGGGATTACAAGGAAAATTGTGAGCATTACTGTATTTGATATATTCTCTTATGTCAAATTCCTGGCGACACCAATGGGGCTATGTCTGCTCCGGTTGACTTAGGGTCCAGAATCTGAGGAGCTGGAATATCTTAAAGATGAGCTATTTTGCCAGCTCAAATAGAGATGGGAGATGGAAGATGAGTGTTTCACCGACTGGGGCAGAAATTGACCATAGAGGGGTCAACAAGGAAGTTTCCCAGTGGACAATGTGATAAGAGTTAATTATTCAGCTAACATCTCACCATGCCTTGCTTGGCTGCCTTGCTAACCAAATCAAACATCTGAGCTCAGCAGAACACTATGCCTCTATGGTTCCTCAATAAATTTGAGAGCTTGAGTCAGTTCGGAGCTCCATTTTGGTGGGGTCCCATGACCCTCCTCAAAGATTCTCTCTGTCTGGTGTTCTTCATTCATCTCTCTATCAGAGTTTGCTGGTCTTAACCCAGCATTCATAATTTACTTTCTTGAGAGGCAGAACCAATTTATATTCCTTTCATTAAAATATAGGAGGCCCCTTTGCATGCTTTATTTGATAAGAGTTTAGATTTTGATAATAGGAAATTTTTATTCCATTTTGGGGTTAATTTAATTTTGCCTGATACCACATATGTTTTAATAGTGTTGCTTGCATTTTATTTGATTTTTGTTTTTCTTTATAATTTGTTTATATGTGTCCATTTCCAAGTTAATGGGGACACATTTTTTTTCTTGTTAGCTTTTCTATTACCTATTATTTTAAAAATTAATGTATTAAACTTTTGCCTTTCTGTCTTAGTTACTTTTCTCATTGCTGACACAAAACACCCAACACCCAAAGTTAAAGGAGGAAAGGTTTATTGTAGTTGACCATTTGTAGAGGTTTCAGTCATAATCGGTGGGTTCCAAGGCAGGCTGGCATGACACAGGGGCATCAAAGAATGAGCAGGAGGCAGCAAAGGAGAAGAAGTAGAACAAGAAGCAAGCGATGACAGCAGCAACCCTCTTTCTGTCTCTTATAGTTTATCCAGGCTGCCTTCTTTTAGGCAGTACTCATAGCAAGGTTGGACAGCCTGAATCTGAGCATCACTCCATTAATCCCAGCATGGCATCCTTAATCCCATCACCACACACTCTAGACCCAGCCACCTCTGAAAAATCCCTCATATGACCTTATGAGACTTTGGGAGGAGCACCTAGAAACAAATAACATTTTTCAGTGTGTTATACCTTGAAATCAGATACTCATTTATTTTCTCGTAAATTGCTTTTGGTGCCATTTTATAGAAACTAAGTATTTATTTGAATTTTCTATTGTGACATAATTATTCAGAGTCAGATTCTATTTTTTGCCTTAACAAACAAATGTCATACCAGCATTTGTTCAGTAATTTACCTTTTCATTATTTCTTTGAAATGTCACTTTTATTTAGCCTACAATATTTTATGTAACAAAATATGTTTCCGTATTTTTTGTTTTATTGATTGGCACATTTAATTCTTTACCCATTTTACACTCTTTAATTACTCATTTACAAAATGTATTGACGCATGGTAGCACAAGTCAAAAAATTTACTGGCTATTCTCAAAGATTTATTTTGCACATGAATTTAAAACTGTTTCGTGTTGTACTTGTCTAAAATATGATTGTTGTTTACATGGGGATTGGTTTACATTTTTAAATTAATTTAAGTATTTTCTTTAAAAGTTCTATTATGTTTTCTGTTGCTTGTTCCTGTGAATTTACTTTTGTTTCCATCATGAGTGGAATGTTCCTTGTTTTATTTTTAATTATAAAATGTTTCTGATATGCAATAAAGTTCAGATACTTTTGTGACTACAAGTAACGTACATGAATGCTTTGCCATATCTCTTTCAACATATTTTTAAAGAAATGAAACATTACAAATGGAGTATAGACTCGTTTTTTTATCTCTCCTCTTGATTTCCTCTCCAGAGGTAACTGCTTCCTCATTCAATATTCATTCTCATTCAGTATTTATAATTTTATGTTATATGTTTCACGGTGAACATATATTTTTATACATATGCTTAAAATAGGATACATACAATTTCACTATACTATTAATCAATTTAATTTGCATTTCTAGCTGAATAGTACTAGTTTACCATACAAGGAATGACTGAAAAATAGAGTCAATGTTTAAATTTTTAAAAAAACGTATTAAATAAAAGATACAATGCCTTTTAAGCCCCCTCAAAACAAAGGAAGCCCTGGTTTCTAACATTTTTATCCCATCATTCTGCCATTTTCCAAAGCAGTTCTGCAAATCCTCTTTTGATAGTGTCTTCGTGAGTTGTGATGAAAAATACAGTGAATGCTACTACAGACGGCCCTCCAACAGCAATACAGGCTCAGGAGAATGTTATGGCGGCCCTAATGCACCTCATTCACTTGACCTGGCACCATGTAACTTCTGGATCTTCCTCAAGGTCAAAATGACCGTGAAAGGTAAACGTTTTGAATCCATTCAGAACACTGAGGCAGCCGTTACAGTGCAATCAAAGGCCATCAGGAAATAAATGTCTAGAACTGCTTCATAAAGTGGCAAGAATGATGGAACAAGTGTGCTTGCTGGGAGGAGGAGTATTTTGAGGGAGATTAATGACAATGTGTTTTTTCCTGTAATATGTATTTTTAAACTTTCACCATATTTTTGGATCAAACCCCATAGAAACATTAATTTTTATGTTTTATGATATAATTATTCGTCTTACTGAGTGGCCTTATTACTCATTATAGACTCTAAATTGTTCAATAAAAATTTTCATGTAGAGTCATACCTTTTAAGAACAGATAATAATAATTTTGTATTCTTTTATTTTAGAAATATTTTTGTCTTATTACAATGGCCAGAAGCTCCAGCACGAATGCTTTCTCCTTATTGAAAAGCAAGTCTCCTTCTACACTACCATTGGTGATGGATTTTTCAGTTTATTTCATTCATGAAGACAGCACTGAGGTAGAAAGAGATTATACAAATGAAAGCCTCAGCTCCATCCTCTCTGATGTAATTCCTTCCCTAACAGATTTCAAGGTATAAGTTGTCTTCTACTATGCCTCTGACATAGATCAGATGGGTGCCTTCCATTAAACAAAAACTATATATATACATATAATGTTTTCAGTAATATCTTTCACCTTTCTCTTTCTCTTTCTCCTTTATTCTGTCTCTTTCTTTTTTTCTTTCTCTAAAGTGCTCAATCCATCTTTCCCAAACTCTCAGAACCTGAATCAGTGTAACTGTCTTTTGCTACATTTTAGTTTTTGCATTGTTCTCATATCCCTTTACTTATCAAGACATATATATATAAAATATAAATATATATATATATATATATATATATATATATATATATCCTATATCCTACTTTTTGGAATTCCTAACAGTTTTGAGAAATGGACTTTAGAGTAATGCATTTTATTATACAGTTGGTTCCAGGACCTTGCAGGGAGTAAAATATGCGCAAATTCAAGTCACTTAAAATAGTCTAGTATTTGCATCTATAGCATTTACATCATTCTATATTCTTTAACTCATCTCTAGATTACTCATAATATCTAACACAATGTAAATTCAGTGTCAAGTTGCTAAACTATTGTTTAAAGAACAAAGACAAAAGCAAACATCCGTACATGTTAGGAAACACAACTGTAGCATATTTCTAACTATCTCTTAGATTTTTTTCTGATATAAAGTTTTTATCTGATAGTTTAAACATGTGTGTCATTTTTGAGTCCAGTTCTGTTACAGTTTTATCTCTCAATAATTGTTTAACTTTTTCTGTTCTTTGTGGAAGCCTCAAATTTTAATGATGCTTTATATAATGAGTGAGAAATACAAATAGAGGTGCAATAAATAGTATCTGTGTCTGGGAATGTGTTCATTTCTATAGTTAGCAATTATGGGAGGGTGTGTCAGTTCAGTGAAGAGTTCATTGTATTTAGTTTTTGTTATTATCCTAAACTTCAGTGCTTAAAAAACTTCGAATTCCTTCAGCATTCAGCTTTTGTTGACTTCTGTGTGAGGAAGGAACTAGGTTACTGGAGGGTTTTTCACAGTGTTCCTGTCCAATCTTCAGCTTTCAGCCACCTCTGCATGTGCATTTCACAAAAGCATCCTCTCCGCTACGTTCTTGTCCCTCCTTCAGTTGTAGAAGCTGCTGCCTGTTGCTTGGTTCTGGCTGATGGTGGAGGTGGCAGCATTGCCATTTGTCCTGCACCAGCTTCGGTTTCAGACTTTTTGTTTCTGGACTTCAGAGCTGAGGATTCCTCAGTGTTTTCCCCTGCTTTTTCTCCTAATAACAGCGAAACTCAATCTTCAGTCACAGCCACTGTTACAGTCTTTTTTTTTCTCTACCTTTGGCAAGATTTTCCCCCTTCCAGCAGCTTTAACAGATTTCTCCTTGGGACTGATGTAGGAGTCTGAGTCCAATACCACTTTGTGCTCTTACCCCAAAGGTGGACATATTTTCTTCTGTACTTCGTTCAGCCAGCCACAAGGGATCCAGACATATGGCACTAACTTCTCATTTGTTGATGAACAGATAATTTTATTCTTGAGCTTCTTAAAGTCTATAAGGTAGTTATTACCTCACTTACAAGGATCAAAACTTCAAAGTGTATGCCTGCCCCTAGTAGGAAAAAAAGCCCTGAGAACCAGTGGTTTTTGTATACAAAAACACAGAATCTCTCTCACAGTGTCTCCAAGTGTCCTCATGTAACCCTAGTTGAATGCATGGGGGTTGGCACTAAGGGTGGCAATAAAGGACATATTAATAGATACTTAGCAACTCCAGACTTTGAGTGACACATAATCTCTTGTGTTCTGTATTAAGCTACTCTTTGGTCTACTAGGAATTTCCAGTTCAATGTCACCAATTCCATTGTAAATGAGCTATATGACCACATCATCCAAAACACTTCGAAAAGTAGTCTTGGTGGATTAATGGACTTATATAGTACTTTCCATTTATCTACACCTACATTAGCCTTGATCCACCATTGGATTTCTATTTTTTCAAACCAGCTACTCAAGTTTCCCTTGTTACAGGAAATGGAAACAGGATTTGTGTTACCTTTTGCTTTATGACCTTTTCAAATAATGAATCTGCAAGTAGCTCTGACTGAAAAACAGTAGAACCAAGAGGGAGCTAGTACTGTTACAAAATTTGACTAGGTGATTCATTTTTCAGATCATGCAGTGATTTCTAAGGAGTGAATTTTATTCCTTTTGGCAAGAATAATTACTGTGTCTTGAAGAAAACGATTTCAACTTTAAACTTAATGTGCTTACCCTGAAAAATAAGAAGAATTTATTCTTGTGGGTTAAAAATACTTTTAATATTCTGTTGCTCTTGGTGACAGTATGTATACCATTCTTCGACACAGCATGTGCTGCATCCAATACAATGGAAGAAAAGGTATTCAGTAAATGTTACTACTGATTCTATTATCTTATGCTTCCTTTTATTTAGAATCATTCATGTATGTGAAATTGTGAGCCAAATGTGGGGAGAGATGTTGTTGCCCTAACATTCTATTAAGAAAAAGAAGCAACTCACATGCAAAATTATAGAAGCAATCATGTTTAAATATTTTTACAAAAATTTCAGTTATGTCTTTTGTTTCCTGTATCAAGTGAATATTGGCTAGATAGAAGAAATATGTCAAACCCTCACAGAAGTAATAAACATTGATGATATTACATCAAATTGCTTGGAAAATGAAAGGTCAAAATAATGTAGTGCGTTCACTAATACATTGGCTTCTTGAAGAGTTGAAATTTGAAAAGTCTAGTGATAAGATTCACAAACACACACAAGAAGTCCTATGATGTTCATGAATTGAAATAATTAATATTGTTGAAAAGTCCATGCTACCTAAAATGATACACAGATTCAATATAACCCTGATGAAAATTCCCATAATAATCTTCTCAGAATCAGAAAAAATTTCCAGAAATTAATATTGTGGCACCAAATACTAAGCCAAATTTGAACAAAAAGAGAAAACCAGGAGGCATGACAATTCTTGAATTTAATACATACTATAGAACCACAGAAACCAAAAAGCATGGTATGATCATAAATACAGAAACATAGATTGATGAAACAGAATAGAGACCCTATAAATAAATACACACATCTATAGCCAGTTAATTCTAACAAAGTCATCAACAAAATACATTGAAGGAAGACCAGTATCTTCAGCAAATAATGCTGGACATACTGGATAGCCACATGCACAAGGTTGAAACTTGACTCCTATCTTCTCTTCTGTTCAAAAATTTACTCAGAATGGATGAAATGTAACACCAGAAACTCAGAAGCTACTAGAAGGAAATATAGAAGGGAAAACACTTCAAAGTATTTTTATCGGCAAAGATTTTTCTAGATAGGGCCCCAGAAACACAGGAAACAAAAGCAACAATTGATAAACGGATTACATCAAACTAAAAAGCTTTTACAGCAAAAAGGAAGCAATCAATATAGTGATGAACAAACTTACATAATAGGTGAAAACATTTTCTAGCTATTCATCCACAACAAGGTTAATATCCAGAATTTACAGGAAACTCAAAACACATAACAAAAATAACTAATCTAATTTAAAACTTTGCAAGTGATCTGGATACTTCTCAGAAGACATATAAACGATCAATTAATATGTGAAAAATGTTCACTATCATTAGATATCAGAGAAATGAAGATCAAAACTACAGGAGACACCATTTTCTCCAGTGAGAATGGTTACTATTGAAAAACATTTACTTTCCAGAAAAGAGTAGATTTGACCATTAAACTGCTGTTTAGGAGTGCATTTTCTCTTCCTTCCTGCATTCCTTTTTTTTTTTTTTTTTTTTTTGCGGTGCCGGGAATCAAACTCACAGCCTTACGCGTTGATTGTTTTTCACACATGTGTAAATCCGGAGGAAGTGACAACCTGAACCCTGAACAAAGGCGTGATATCACAAGGTGAAGGGGAAAAGATCTGGGAGCCAGGCAGGCTGGGAACAGCACCGACTGCTTCTCCAATGAGTAAGCTTGTTAGAAAAAGATTTCTTTCTGCCTGTAATCCATTTTTTTCTCACTTATAAAATGGAACTAAAATACTCATAAACTAATCATGGCAAATAAACATAAAGCCACCAAGGGGACAGTTAATTTGGTCCAGGACATGCTAAATATTTGGTTTTCTTATTTTCTTGTCCCTTTTCATTATCACCCTCAGACTCCCTAGGTTAAAATCAGAAATTAAATGTACAAATGATTTTACCACCACTGACACAGGAAAGTACCATATCTTATTAAAAATTTTGAAACACTTGTGTTGACTTCAGTTACTGTCTTGAAATACTGGAAAAGTGCTATGACATCTGCTGCCAATTACAACAAAGCTCTAATCTTATCAAAGTCAAAAACATATTTTGGGCATTTAAAATATTCTGTGTGAACATTCGTTCCAAAGAGAGCCATCTAGAGCACTACCAAACAGCATTTGTATAGTCTCCGAGAAAACTATACATTGACTTGTTTTGCGTGTTTCAGATGCTTATGAAAACTGACAGAAAATTTTTGCCATATCCAGAGTTTAATCTCTATTGATGTTTTCATTTTCTCTATTATTTGTTGAGAGAAATCTGACTTAAATTAGAAAAGGATCTAGCAATCAGGAAGCACTTTAGTTCAGGTTGTTACCCACTGTCAAAAATGAACTTTCCAGTATGATTACAATATACCCCTCACTGCCCTGTTACCTATGATAATTGGACTGTAACAAACTTGTTTCATTTATTAGGATAATAGATGCAGTTGGTAAATGTATGAAAAGCATAGAAAGTAAAGTTTAGGTGTGTTAGGAAGACAGTTTGATAGGCCGTAAATTTGAGCATTTGAGGATTTGAGCATTTGGAGATGTCAGTCAAAATTTGAAATCTTTTTAAGCAGACATCTATGTTTTGACATGAATAATAACTCACTTACCATCTCCGCAGTAAATAAAATTGTCCATTACCTCCAGATTCTTGTTGGGTTAAAACTACCTGACACACACATATGCATACTTACACTCAAGCTTAGCTGCAGAATCCAAATTTTATTTACTTTTGATGTACTCATCTAAAGAATTTCATTTTCTAGTACTTGCTAATAAGGTGTTTTCTGTTAATGCTGCATGGTTTTCTGGGAATGCTGCTATAAAGAAACTGCTTTCTGAACTATGAACAAAATGAGAGAAATTTTGGCAGCCAATTTGGACTGTGAGCTGACCTTAACCAGAAATTTGAAAAGAACACAAGCTCTAGAGTCTCTAGCCCTTCTTGAACATACACTACAGATTGTTTTACCTGAGAGAAAAATAAAGTTCCGCTTTGCATAAGACATTTATTTTTACATAACATGGAACCTTTCAAAATTCTTAGAGATACAAATAGTATTTTCTGTTATTCCAGAGAACAATATTGTATTGAGTATTTTGATCCTCAAACAAAAAGTCTTGCCCCCCGTAAAATAAATACAGCTCAACAAAGAAAGTAAACACCATGAAGTTCAATTAAGTTTATTACAATTTGGTCTAACGCGCACATGTCCAATGGCAGAAGTACAGGTTGCAGGAGCAAACTGAAACACAATGAGTGAATAGAGGAATTAGATTATGGGAAATTTCTCATGACTTTGTTTCCTAACTTTCCTTATATTTGAAATGATCCACCACTCCCCAGCCCCATCATGATTACAAGAACTGTTATTTGTTTTCATAATATAATCAGAAGATGGAGTGAGTCAGTTATTGAGATAAATCCTATGGGATGATTGTCATCTTACAACTAGTAATTTAAAGCTGCCTACAGTCCTGATGTTGGCTTGAAAGTTGTTGACTATAGCAATTGCAAACTAATTTTTCTTATATCAAAGGTTGGTTTAATTTGTTGCAATCCATGGGAATGTAATCCTTTACACTAAACTCACATGTCTTCTAATCTGGCTGAGTTAAGACACTCAAAACCACTTCTGGAAAAAGTTCTTATGTATTCAATTTGATAGTTTTGCTTTATGAGTAAGAAAAGTAAAAATAAGTGTATTAATTTTTCAGAAAAATCTGCTTTATGGAAAGGCAGACACGAAATGGGTTTGGTGGTTTTTGTATTTCACATTTTAAAATTGAATTTTCAAATACTTCTGTGTATTTTCATCCTATAGAGTTTAAGTCTTATTTCAGATGAAAACTGACATTACATGTGATATAATTTTAACATTGCTTTCATGGTTTAATGATCATGAAAATAGCTATTTTAAATGACTCAGATCAGTTAAATTCAGGCTAACCAAATATTTAAAGAAAAACTTAAGTGTATAAATCTAAATTTAAGTTAAGGACAAATTAAGGAGGGATTATTTATATCAAGTGGGATTTTCTTAATTTATTATTTTCTCTCACAATTTTGTTCTAGTAAGAAGCCCATCCATCAATTTAAAATATATTTTGGTTCACATAATGTGATTTTTATAGAACTCTTGCAAACAAAACAAGATATACCAAAGTTCTTATGTATTTTGTTAACCCTAAATGGCCTCTGTTTATATTAAGAGTTCGATATGGATGCAAACCTATGGGAACTGGCTATAGACATCTTTCTTTAGTATCATGTGGGATTGATGGTAAGAGGTACAAATGCAGCTAATACATCAAACATGTTTGCTTCCGCCAACAGCATTGAACAAAGCTACTCACACTGCTATTATTTATTGCATGCTTTTTTTGGTGGTATTCTCAGTTGCCTTCAAAGAGTTCAAATCCAGATACAAATGTTGAGATCAGATCACAAAGTTCAGGTCAGTCAATATGCTTTAATAGTGAAGGGGTGTGTCGGGCGTTTTCTGTTTTTGCAGCCCGCAGTCAGAGTCACACACAGCAATGACTAGGTAACACCAGTAAGAGCACCAAACTTGGGCCTGGTTGATTACCCAAAAGGTCCTTGGATAATGCATTCATGGCCTTGTTCTAAACAAGCTCACTGAAAGCTGTGTGTATCGTATTATCTGGTATTCAAAGGCAGAGGCAACAATGAGGTTGACAAATATTAATTTATTCATTTTGAATGCCAGCCAGATAAATTCACGTCATGAATACATTTGGATCTTTATGAGATGTGATTGAGAATATGGTGAATGCTGCCACCAGGTGCCACTGGACAGAAAGGTAGGCTCAGATAAGCATAGCCATGAGTCGTCATCCACTGCATTCACTGGGCCTGGCAGCGTGTGACTTCTGGCTCTTCTCCAAAGTAAAAATGACCTCACAAGTTAAACATTTTGAATAGATTCAGAACACTGGGCATTCACAAAAGCACAACTAAAGACAGCCGCAGAAGACTTTCCAAACAGCTTCGGAAAGTGTCAGGGATGATGGGAAAGTGTGTTTGAAGGGAAGGGGAGTATTTTGAATGGGATTCCTGGTAATGTTTCCTTCATATAGATATTTTAATAGCTTAAAGCTAAAGAAAACAAATCCTTTCTGCTTTTAGTCCGTGGGAAGTAGACTGTAGCAGAGAGAACCGTGCTATGTTTCTTATTTTAATGACAAGAATGACAACATCTTTCTCCTCTTGTCTCTACACTTTTTTCCTTCCATTTATACAGAAACTACTCAAAATAAAATTGCCTAAAATCTATGTCTCTCCTAACTCTGTTCACATCACTGCACCTTCTCACGTCCAGGTCATCAGTGTCCTCCACTGCTAAAGCAAATGACAGCTTTCCTGGATTTTTCTTGTATCCCTGCATCAGCAGCATTTAGCTCAAGTCGCCACCTACCCCTTGTCCTGGAGGCATTGTCTTCCTGTTTTGTCTTCCTCCTGTGGGTCTGAAATTCCTCTTCAGTCTCAGCTGCTTTTTTTTTTTCACTTCCCAAACTGTAAGTGTTGGAGTTTCTGGGTTTTAGTTCTGGGCCTGTTTCCTTTCTCGAACTACACTTGCATCTTTGATGATCTCATGGTAGTGACATGGTTTTATATATCACTGAAATTCTGATGACTTGCAATTCTCTTTATTTTGGGCCTCTTACTTGAACTCAAAGCTTTACATTCTGCTGCTATCTCACATCTTCCTTTACTTGGATGCTTGTTAAGCATCACAAATAAATATGGGTCAATGAAAGAAGAAATGATCAACCACCTTTATGGTATAAATATCCCAAGTCATAGGCATGAGGGATATTACAGTTCCCTGTGCTGTTACTATATAGCTTATTACAAGTTCTCTTTTTCTTTTTCTGACTTCCAAATATACTTAGTAGGCTGTGGGTTTTCAACTTTTGAACAGTAAAGCATCTAGTCAACTAATCAGAAAGTTTAGGGAATGCTCCAGGTAAAGAAAACTGATTTAATAGGACTCAGGGGAAGCTAAATTTACACATGTATTCAACAAACGTGGGTCAAGCTCTGTTCTAGGTACTTATATAGTAAGCAACAAAATAGACAAGATACTACTCTCCTCAAACCTGCATTGTTAGTGTGTGCAACTGTGGCACAGGAGTTAGGAGGGACAAATAGCAAATATACAATAGCCAAATGGCAATAAGGACTATGAGGAATAACCAGGCAAGGACTGGGTTTAGTGTGAAGTGGTGCACTGTTTAGACAGGTTCCTTGGGAGCAGCTTCTGTGCAGAAATGAGATATTACCAAAGGCTTAGAGAGAGGAAGAATCACGTCTATCTCTGGGGCAAGAGCTTTCAGGCAGAAATCATAGGCAAGTCACAAACAGTGAGGAGCGTACTGCTGATGTGTTTGTGAAGCACAGTGCCTTCCATGTAGTTCTCTGTTGCTATCAGGCTTTGTTTATCCCCCTTTCCTTGCTACCCCATTAGTCCCTCATGTGTACTAAAAATAGAGAGATCTTGGCAAAACTATCCAGCAGTCTATGAAATAATATTATTTCAGTGTATAGAAGATTATATTATTTAATACTGCATTCTCTGTATTCTTTTGTATTAAAAAAATCAATTATTTGTCTAGGTGAGAATGGGAAAAGAAAATGACATTCCAAGTCAACTTATTAGAAGCATTAATTGAAACACAATGTGATATTGTCTGTGGGGACACACACCTGTAGATGGGCTTGGACACAAATATGCAGGTTCATTTCCACTGCTGTGAAATGCTCCAAACAAGATGCTTTCTTGAAGGTAGAACATTTTTTGTATTGCATTTATAACCATGAAAGTGGCATCTAGCTGTGGATTTGCACAAGTTTTTGTGTTCTCTTCTCCTCTCAAAAATAATTTAAATTAACCTAAATCAGAAGGTTTTGATTTATCAGAGTTTACTAAAATCTTCAGTACAAAATATTAAACTTAACAAAATACAGTTAGTTGCATGGTTAGGAAGTTGTCTATTTTCTTTAACAATGGAGGAATAGAATGAGAGCCTATTATTTTGAGAGTAAAGCTGGAGGAACACTTAGGTGTTTGTTTTGGCATCTTTTATCTTGCTGCTGCAAGTTCTGTAGGATAATTTAGCTTTTCATGTGATGTAAGCAAGCAATGAGCTATGTTAGTGAACTTCAGAAAAAAATAGATCACACTTATTATATATTACCTTCATCAATGATGCTTAAAAAAACAGCTTTCTTTTTCAATAAATCTTATGTCTGTATATTCAGGCAAATAGGTCTATTGCTCTGAAAGTAAGTCTGAGTTATCCTCACTCTTGTCAATTTGAATTTTTCAGACTTGAATAGTTGCTGGAGCACTGACATCTGTAGATTTAGAAGGAATTGTTAACTTGCTTCCAAAGATGTAAGTTTATCCCCATAAATATCTTTTTTTTTCCTTAAAGAGTAAATTGACAGTAAGTGCATTGTGTTCTCATTCTTGTATAAAATAACACTTGATGATTATAATTTAATGAGGGCTACCGTTTCAATGATTGAGTAAAGTAATTTCTCAGAAACTCTTCTACGGTCTTACTCAAATCAGACTAAATATCTGTATATTTTAAAAGAAGAGGACAATTTTCAAGCATTCTGAGTGACTGAATAAATAGAAAGAAAAATGAAATTGCTCATATCACACCTTATAATTATGTCTCTCCTGTTGAGGTAACCCAAAAGGTATAATTAAAAGATAATATACAGAAAATAATGGTTTAATTTAGTATATAAATAGACAATGATTTTGAGAATCCAGAAAGTAGATTTGTTTCTCAAATCTTCTTCATGGTCACATTCCTGGTGGATAAAACCTTCTTTGAGACAAATTATCGTTAATGAAACTCTTTCAGATGTAATCAAATGTCTTCTGACTGAGTCTAGGATTCTGAGAATCTCAATCTATTTATGACAATAACATGAAAGAACTCTACTTTCTTTTCTTCAGAATAATTTTCTTCTACCTTAGGAAATATTAAAATGAAAGCAAAATGGTAAAATATATTTTGCTATCCTTGGTGTATCAGTTTTCTTTTGGTACTATGACATATTACTACAAGTTTAGTGACTCTACAAAAAAAGGTCTTTATTATTTGTTTTGTACTGAAGAATTTTCAAACAGATCTCACTAGACTAATGCTATTGCCAAAGTTGTATTCCTTTTGGAAGTTCTAAGAGAAAATCTCTTTCCTTCTCTTTTTCCAGTTTTCGGAAAACCTCCCTCTTTCCTAGATCTTGTCCTTTTCCTCTACCATCAAAGTTAGCAAGGCATTTTGAGTCCTTTACCAAATGTCACAGAGCTTTCAACTTGATGTTTGCTTTTTAATCTTATCTATGATATTCTTAATGCATAGATACTTTCATACCTGTGTATATTTTAAACAACTATATACATTGTCCATGTGCATAGAAAATGTTTTATAACTACATATTAGCTAAATATTTTTCATTATTTGCTTCAAAGTTTGACTAATTTGTTTTTACATTTTAAATAAAATGTACTTTAGGTACAGTAGTATATATTACAAAGTAAGAATTTAAAGAAATATCTTTTCATATGATTATGTTTTCTTGACTCAGGTGTATAACAAGGTATCAATGCTAGTTAACTTTTTAGGGTCAAGATTGTAAAAGCTTGATTCCAACATAGGGCTGGATAGAGCAGGATGGTACAATAATTCATCATGTGACTCAGAACAGTATGAGGTTTAAAACTTATAAATTATCATTGTCTTTTGGAATTTTTCATTTAGCATTTTTGGACTGATGTCGACCTCAGGTAAATGAAAAGGTTGAAAGTGAATTTTGGACAAGAGGGAAGATTGCACAAAATGTTTTCTATTTCTCATTTTGAGTACTGATAAGAAAAGGTGAAAGTTTTCCAATTACTTATACTTTACTTCTTGTCAAAATATAAAGCATATATTTCCTAAATTTCTGATATGCTGACATTTTGGAGAAATTTGGAGTTCATAATAAAGCGGTTGATGGTAAGAATAGTCTAAGATTTATTTTGCCTGATTCTAGTTTCCTTCTAGGCCTGTCCTCTTCTTAAAGAAGTTGTACTGTTTTCACATAGTCTAAGCAATCATTTATTGGATCCCTCAATGCTTAACACAGTTCCTCATTTGTGTTTGTACAGAAGAGGTAAATATATGATGCACTCTCTATCACTCAGATAATTAACACCTAAAACAGTTTTTTTGGTTCACAAATTTGGAGACTGAGTGGCCCTGTGACTTTGGATATCTGATAGGCATACTAGATGGAAATGGCATTGAGCACATGGTAGAGTAAACAGCTTACTTCATGATCAGGAAGTAAAAGAGATGGGAGAAGAAGGGTCTGTAGTCCCATAATTCCCTTCAAGGGCACATCCTGATGACCTGAGGACCTTGCATGTGGCCCCACTTCCTAAAGGTCCACAAAGCACCTGCCAACTGTGCCACTCTGGGGAGCAAGCCTTTGGCACAGGGACTTTTGGAGAACACTTATCAAACAATAGTGTGTATCTTTGTTGCCAGACATACAGAACAAGCCTAAAATTCACTAATCTTATATACTACACTGTTTCATTCATCTTTCAAATCTCTATATACATTGCTGCATACACGATACTATAGGATAGCCATTATGGGGACTGATTTGTAGTTTCTTCTTAACAGTACTGGGAGGAGAAAAAAGAATTGTATGGAATTTGCTGATTTGTTGAACAAGTCAGATTGTGCTAGCACGTCCTTTCCTTTTTTAGTTTAGTACCACAACCTACTGTGGAATCATTTTTAAAAAATTTTTATTTTAAAGATAGTAAAATCCAACAAAGCAAAATAGAACAAAGTCAATCATAACAAAATAGTAGAATTGGTACAGAACTTCAAAGCAGGATACTAGGAAAACCATAGCTACTACAGTATATCTTGTTATCTTCACTATAGTTGCCCATTCCATCAGGTATAGAAAAATCAAACCAAAAATAAAACAGAATAAAGCCAATCAAAACAGAATATTGAATAAAGCAAAAGCAATTAATCAGAATAAAGCAAAAACAGTGAGAACAATATTGGGCCTCAAAGACAAGATAGAAGGGAATCCCCCATATTTGCTACATTGCTTACTATCATCCTCCCAAGAGATACTCAGACTGCTGGTCCTAGGCCTGCAAAATCAACCAAACAGTGCAAGAATTTAGTTGCTTTCAACTTAGTTGCTATCAACTTAGCCAGTTGTTCGGACCAGCGGGTTGCTTGGTGGAGGGGTGTTGATTCACAGCCCGCGTGCTGGTAGGCTCATGGGAGGCGCTGACTTTTCTCTTCCTGGAACCTGTTGCACCACTTACCAGGAAAGCTGGCTAGTTGTCTTCTGGTTGGATCCCCCCTGACCCAGCAGGATGGGTTCTCAGGAGGTGCTGATTTTTATCTTCCTGAAATCTGCACTGCTCCCGCTACTTACTGGGAAGGCTGGCTAGTTATCTTCTCCTGTGGAATCATTTAACACGGAATATTTTGCAGATTAACTCACCGCCAATAGATTGTGCTTGCTGCCATTTGTCCTGCTAGCCCCTCTGTTGTTACTACTGCTCCCTTCCTGAATGTAAATCTCTGGGGCATCCCTGCCCATTTCACTAAATTCTCAGATAGTCCCTAGGCTCAGAGCTCTATTGAAGTTCCTGTGCTTCTTCAAGTTGGCAGCCCCGCATTCTCTAGTTACCACTGTCAGTGCCTATTGGGAATCACTGGAGCTGATTCTTAGGTTCTTGCCAAATACCACAATAGTTGCTCTGTAGCTATGAAGACACCTACATTTGAATGCGTAACAGGAAGGTCACTTTTCCCTTTGTGGATTGCACTGTTGTTAGGGTACTAAAGGATATCATTCATATTCTAACTTCTTAGAAAGTTTCAGTGAAACATCTTCCCAGTTTAAATTATAACTTCCCCTTCATTCCCATCTTAAATATTCTAGGCACAGACATATGCAGTACACAATTCTTGTTAAGACATCAAGCAATATTGACCAATTTCTAAAAAGAAAGCTTGATTATGCCCGGCATCCTTTTCTCTTAAGAGAAATGTTCCCCTTGGAGGTGAGATATTCTGAGACTTAAATAGCCATCAGGCTTAATGGATTCAGCAATTAGACAGACTTAACATACTCTAAATGACACTCAGATATAGGATAGCTTCTAACCAGCGATTTCTTCTGTTGGTCATAAAATATAATATAAAAAGTGTCAAAACTGGCATCCAGATCAAGTATGAAGTCTGTTTTGAGGAGAGAGATAACATTTCTTACTTGTGGTCAAACCTTCTTGGAAATGTTTACATCTTGGTTGACCTAAAAGAATGATTCTGATAATTCTGGAACAAGATAAATTGTATCCTGGGTTGATAATATCATAGGGACAAGAAATAATGGAGCGTGTGTGAATAAAGCAAGCACTCCTATTTGCCTAGAAAATGGAGATATGCCGGAATTAATAGCACTTTGAAGAAGTAGGTAGTAGTAACAAAACAAATGAGGATTTAGGAAAAGGAATTTAATGTTTTTCCAAATAAAATGTTTCTTCTTGTCAAATGGATAAGACTGCTTTGGTATGTTGCTTCTCTTTGCTATACTGTTAGGGTCTTCTTGGCAGACACAGATAAACTAAATGTTAGAGATAATGTTTGCTATCTCTTAATAAGGTCTGAATTAGGGCGAAATTTTTATTTTGTCTATAATGAATCTGAAATGTACACACAGATGTATATCTTATATTATAGTAAGAAGCAAAGTGTTAGTAATTTAAATATAACCTTTCATTGTGATTACTTTGTCTCATTGAAATAATGATCCTTAGAGGATGATTGGCAAAGCTGAAGTTGATAACAAAGTCACATGCACTTTGTCCAGTAGAGATATAAAAGATATGTGCTATGTATGAATGATAATCATAAATACCACATTTTATTGCTCAAATGGGTATTAGTCATTTTAATATGAAATATCATATTTGTCTTTATATAAATAAATGTATATATATGTGTGCATATGTACACATACATATGTATGTTTTTAAATTTCATTATCAGTCCATATCTTGCTTACTCTTTATTATTAAAGTCCTGAGCTAAATCAAATGACTAGTATGTGTTTTGATTTTTCATGAGATTTATACCCTTATCTTTTTGAAAATTATAAATTATCACAAATATATAGATAAATATAGCATTTTATTTGAATGGATGGATTTTAGTAATTAATGTTACTGGGAAAATGTTCAAAGAGAATATTAGAATAATGGCTATTGGATTTCTGTTCCATTAATATGATGAGAGCATATTTTTCATGTCTGTAAGAAAATCTAATGCCTTTTGAATAGCTACATGAGGCCATGCTCTGTGGCCACACAGATATAGTACATCACCCTGGGGTGCCATTCACCTGGACTTCAGTAGGGTAACACTCCTAACTTTTGTACCACATCACAGTTCTGTTAAAATGCAATAACAATGTTTATTGAGCACTAACTATGCCCCAGATATTGTTTTAAATGTTCTACGTACATTAATTCATTATTTTTTTGCTTTGCAGTATCTAGAAGATAGTGAAATAGAGACAAGTTAGTAGCATGGGGAAAAACAGGCTTATATGAATTACAGAGGGCACCTAAAGGCTACAGATAGTATAGAGTGGTGGTGATAGAAATATTTTCTAATGATAACCCATTTGGACAAATGGGAGAAGTATTTGATTTTTTAAAATTTTTATTTTAGAGAGAATAAAATCAAACAAAACAAAACAAAACAGAATAAAGCCAACCAGAACAGAACAATGACAGCAATACAGAACCTCAAAACACAACAATAGGAAATCAACAGTGGCCACCACAGTGTCTCCTGTTTTCTTCAAAATAGCTGTCCCTACCATCAGACACAATAAAATCAAACAAAACTAAACAGAATAAAGCCAATCAAAACAGAAGAATGGAAGTGCATTTTAAAGAGAATAAAACCAAACCAAACAAAACATAATAAAACCAATTAAAACAAAACAGTGAAAGCCACAGGAGACCTCAGAATAGGACAACAGGAAATCAACAATGACCACCACAATGCC
>RJWM01031164.1:0-22694 GCA_004363535.1 Dasyprocta punctata
TGCGGCAAGGCTGGGTCAGGAGCGCTCCCTCCCGGCCGCTCACCGGCTTGCCGCGGAGGCCGTCTAGACTCCCCCAGGGCTGGGCCAGCCAGGGCCGCACACCTGCTGGGGACAAGTGGGGAGCGCCCAGGTGCCTGGAGGGGGACAGCTAGGGGACAGCGAGGGGACGCGAATCCCTCCCAGGAAGCAGCACCCAGGCTGAGCCCACCGCAGCAGCCCTGGCCCCTGCGCCAGAGGGGTCCCCCACCTGCTTCCCAGCCTGGCACCCACAGCGCCTGCCCGTTCATCCCCCGGCCTGAACTACAGTCTAAAGCAGGACAAGGCGACAGTGTGAGCTGTGCTCAGGTCTCCAGAACTGCGTCAGGCAACTTCTCGGCACCAAATCCATCGTTTGGGGCAGGCACGGGTGTGTCCCCGCCCTGGGAGTCACCGTTACCTGCTGCTCTGGGCCTGCGCACGACTGGACCAGGAGGATGTGAGGGGGATCTGGCTGCGACACCCATTACCCCACTGATCGCCAGGGGTGATTGGGTTGAGCTGGCTGTCCAGGCGCCCCGTCCCCCCTCACAGCTCCTGTGAGTCCCTCGGAGCTGGAGCTGCGCTTGGTGGAAGAGGACGATTCCTCGGTCAGGGATGTGGAGTAGCTGCGCTCCCCAGCTAGCACCTCCCCACGAGCTCTCAACCGGACTGGGACACCCAAGGCCCGGCACAGCCACAGGCCTGGGAAAAACGAGAAACTCAATTTGTCCCTCTCGGGCCCCACCCTGCTGGCCAGACCCCGGGAGTGGGCGAGTGGAGTCCTGGAAGCCTGGCCAGCTTGGGGCTGAGGGTGCGGAGTGGGAAAGTGTCATTTAGGGACCCAGGAGCAGCGAACCCCACCTGCTACCAAAGCCCTGCTCGAGAACGTGGGGGCCTCTGCCTCGGGGGTGGGGACAGCGGGGCAGGCAGCTGCTGTGGCTCAAACCCACTGCGGGCTCCCCCCAGCCAGCACTTCTGCCCAGGCTCTGCCCGTCTCTGCTGAGACCTCTGTTTTCTTTCTCCAAAGCCCAGAGGCATCTTTGCGAGGACAACTAAGCTACCGGTCAGCTGAGTCCCCGGCTCCAGCCCCACCGAGAACCCAAGTGCCACACAGTAGCAAGAAGGAAGGGAGTGACAGGGTGTCAGAGCAGTGCACCCTGGAACTCCGGGCTTCTCCACTCTTCCCTACCCACAGTGGGCACAGCAAGGTGCGGCCCGAAAGGCAGGAGGAGAGGAGACTGCTCTTCCCGGCCAGCCAGGGACGGGGCCGATCCAGCCAGCGGAGAGAGGTACAGACGCCCACCCGCTGGCCACAGCAGGGGCAGCAGTGCCACTTCTGCCCATCCCCTCCTCCAGGAGTCCTCCAATGCCAAGCTGGAAGTCCTGACTCCTAGGACCTCGCCAGCCTCTCACAGCATGGCCTGCCTGCAACCCCCAAAACAGAGTTGCCCCCCACCCCGTTAAGGTGCGAGGAACCAGGGGTCAGAGGCAGGGTCTACACTTCTCTGCAGCCCCTGGCCCTGCATGGAGCTTTAAGCACTCAATACAGATCCAAAGACGAGAGGAGAGGAGGTTGATGAATAACCGAAGGGGGAGAAAGAAGAAGGGAAGACGTGATGAGAAAGGGGAGTTGGAAAGGAAAAGGGAGGACCAAAGTTCCAGTTCCCTCTGAGGCTGTGGGGTCCGGACACCCCGAAGCTGCAGAGGGTGACACGGGCTGAGCTGGACCCGATGCCACTGCGGCAGCCACATGCAATTGTGCCAGGCTGGGTGCTGGGGCCACCCTGCTCCCCAAGGGTCCAGTTCCCACTCCTGCCGCGGGGACCTTGGGCAAGGCACCAAACCCTATGCCCACCTCACGTGATGACTGGGGAAGTGAAGAAGACAACAAAAATTAGCTACTATTTATTATTATTATTATTATGTAACAACCACTGCTTTAAATGTGGTCATTGCTCAAAAACTGTGATCACATCATAGAACTCCAGAGCTCAAGGTGACCTTAGCAGTTGTCACCTACAGAACCTGCTCATGCCGCAGCCGAGGAAGTGATGGGCCGAGGCCACCTGGCTGGAGTCAAACACAGGCCTGATGCCCAGGTGCCCTGACCCCAGGGTGACACTGTCCACTCACTATTTAACCAGCACTGCCGAGGCAGGAACTACAGCTGGCGAGACACAGAACCGGTATCGACAAGGACAGCATGGCAAGGAGCCGGCAGGACCGTGCCACCTGAGAGTCGGCAAGGCCCCGGGGAAAACCACCACAGTGCCGGGACAGACAGCACCCGGGAGGGCTAGGATGGGCAGGAAACGGGGCACCCCCAGGCAGAGGCTGCCCCGAGCAGCTCGAAGGTGTGCAAAGCCCTCACGTGGCTCTGGTGGCTTCCGCCACTCTTGCCCCAAACCCAGGCTAGCGTCCAGCCCTTGCTGCTGGCCAGTCACTTGGGCGTCCATGCCAGGTGCGTGTCACCGGACCCAACGCCCTACAGGCAGCAGTGACGATGTGGGCTCCGCCAGCAGGCACCCTGCAGGCTGGCTGGCTGCAGAGCAAGACGCATAGCAGGCCTGGGGGGCCTCCCAGCCCAGCCCACAGGGCCTGACCCTCCCTCCACCCGACACCCACAGAATACGGGCCGCTCACACACCTTCGGCATCCACTGTCTCCTTCATGATGATCTCCACCCGCTCCACATGGTGCCGGTTCCAGAGGCCGTCCAGGGCCTTGCGGTTCTGGTCTCGGAAGGGCAGGATCTGAGCCACAGCCTGTCAGGGAGAAAGAGTGTTACAGACAGCTCTGCCAGGGCCAGGGGACCACGGGGCGCTGGTTCCCAGGGCTCAGCCCACACTGCCTCTGCCTGCTCAGGGGGGTACGTGCTCTTGCACAAGCTCAAGGTTTCACTGCCCAGTAAAGATCCCACAGGCCAAGCTTGATGGCACATGCCTGGAATCCTAGCACTCAGAAGGCTGAGGCAGGAGGATCGCTGAGAATTCGAGGCCAGCCTGAACTGGATAGTGAGACCCTGCCTCAGACAGAACAAAACAAAGATGCCACAAACAGAAATGACCTAACGGTTACCAGTCACAAAGAACATATTAAGAATCACCTATGCTCTTTGACTACCAACTTTTAATAAAATAAAGGTACTTCACCAAGACTGGCCTTGGTCTGGGGACTGCTCTTTGGGATTGTTACTATGGCAACTGCCCAGGTTGGATGGAAAATAAAGCGCCTGGCGCAGGTAACAGACACCTGGGGCCGACAGGTGGCCAGCTCCGTGGCCTGTGGACCCAAGAGCGCAGGTGCCGTGTGCGCTCTGCTTGGGTTGCTGACCTCCCACCCCCCGGGGGTACCCCAGGCTCCTGTCTCGGGACTCTGCTGAGCTTCATGGGCTTAGGATGCCAGCGCACCCCATCAGTTTCAAGATCTCCTTCCCAGCCATCTGGCTCAAAACAGAATTCAGGAAGGAAAGGATTCTGAAATAGGCAGACAGGGATAAGGTTTAATTCTAAATCCCATGGCCTCCTGAGTGGGGGACCAGGTCCAGGAACAGAGCTCCTGCCCCCCAACCTCCAGGGTCAGGGCAACCCTGAGGAAGCAGAGCCCAGAGAGGATGAGGACACACCAAGAGCAGAGGGCTGGACCCTCACACCTCCTGACCACCTTCGGGAACACTGCGGGGCTCAGTGTCCACAAGCCCCTGGGGCCTCCAGACTCTACAGTAAGTGACAGGCCCTGCCCATGGGGTCCCCTGGCACCTGTGCGCCCGGCCCTGCGGGCTCCCGGGTGCGGCTCACCTGCTTGCCCAGGTAGTGGTCCACCCTATACATCTCCTCCTCCTGGAAGAAGCTCCCAAGTTCGGTGGCCAGCTGCTGGGCTGACAGGTGATCGTGACCGAAGGGCTTCTCCAGGACAACCCGCAGCCAGGTGCCCGGGCCCGGCCGGCAGCTGCTGTTGATGTTGCGGGCAATGTCCGCGTAGGCGAAGGACGGCACGGAGAAGTAGAAGATCCTGCCAGCCTCCCGGAGGCCCTCTTGCTCGGCGTGTGCCTCCATGTCCTTGCTCAGCATCTGATAGTCCTCGGCCGTCTTTAGCTGGCGGTACTGGCTCAGCTGCAGGAACTGGTCCTTGAGTCCCGCACAGTGACTGGGTGCCGTGTCCTTGGGGCAGGAGAGGGACTCCAGGGCCTTGGCCATGAGCTCCTGGCCCTGTTTGGGGGCCGTCAGAGCGGCCCCGTGGAAGCTGAAACTGTGGCCCTTCCCCACCTCATCCAGGTAGAGCTGGAACAGTCCCTGCCACAAGTATTTCTTGGCCAGGTCTCCGGTGGCCCCCAGCAGGACGATGGAGACGTGACCCTGGAGTTCCTGGGCCTGCAGACAGCCCACAAGGGCCACGCACATGGCCACCATGAGCATCTTCCAAAGGCCTGGGTGCCTGCGGAGCACGGGAAAAACAGGCAGGGGACAAAGAAGGGTCAGAGGCACTCGGGTGGCCAGGATGGGAAGCACACGCGTCTGGGGGGAGTGAACACTTCCTGCCCGCTGAGAGCCAGACTCAAGTTTCCTGGGGAAGTGTTACAGGGCGTGGTTTCCCCGCCCTCCCGGGCAGCGAGGCCTCTGTGCCAGGCAGGCAGCGGTAGGGAGCCTGCCCCGGAGACAGGGAAGACGCCTGGGAAAGTCACGGGCCAGGCGGTGGAGACGGATCCTTCAGCTGCCAAGAGCCTGGGCAGGGGCAGAGCCACCAGAGGTGCCACAGGGAGGCTGAGACTGCAGCATCCGCTGGACAACCGGGCCAGTATCATCCATAAGAATGGGCCAATCGGGTGACTCCGCCCAGGAGCGGTGGCCTCAGGCGACAGCTGAGCGGGATGAGGACGTGACCTCCCCTCATCCCTCTCGTGGCTCTTGCCCAAGTTCACTGGACTCCACGCACAAAATGACTGCTACCAAGGGCTCGGCACAGGGGTCAAAGACGGACCTGAGGCTGGAGCTGTGGCCGGGGGTAGAACGAGGGTGCCGGGGCTCGATCCCCCAGCACTGCAAAAGGGGAAAAAGTGGATCCTGGAACTCGCTGCCTGGCTGTGAATCCCAGCCCGACTCCTTCCCACCTGGACAGTTCTTCACCCTGGCCGTGTTTCCTCTTCCCTGGCCCAAGTTAATGCTTAGAACGTACTTGGGCCGGCGTCTGCCACCCCTCAAGCGCCCTGCGCCGGTGGCAGTCATGATGGAGTACGGGCAGTGGCAGCGAACGGCTAGGTCTCAGGGGCGCCCGACGTGGAACCGCGCACTGCGGGGCGTTAGGTCTCCCCCCATCCCTACATGGAGCGGGTGCCATTACAGTCAGCCCGGCTGAATGCAGATGGCAAAGCTAAGGCTTAGCTGGACGAGGCTCCCACAGTGAGGAAAAGTGCAGGGACTGGTGAGCTCTCCCGGTCCGGGGCAGTCGCACGCCGGGAGCCCCTCGGGAACCACCATGCCGGGCCCGCCGGCACTTCTAAGCAGGCCACAGATGCTCGAGCGTCTGCTTGCCTTGGCCTCTGTGCAGGGTCCACAGGCCTGTTTGTATCCCGAGCCCCAGGTCTCCCACTCCCCACAAGGCCGGGCTTTGGGGAAGGGACCATGGCCGGCACCACGGCCATCAGAAGTATTGGGGCCACATCTGGGGCAGGAGGGGGAAGGAGGAACCACGGTGACAGACGGCAGCACCACACGCCACCGTGTCACCTGGCAGAGGGCTACCGGGACCAGCAGCGGCCCTAGTAGGCTGTCATCCAGATAGGGAAACTGAGGTTAGGAGGAAAACTGGACTTAGGAAATGCCAGCTTGCTGCCCACCATCCCTGCTCATCTCCCCGCCCCATTTCCATCTCCCCCCGGTGGCCCTGGTTACGGCCAAGCCAAGACGAAGGTCTGCAGGCCTACACCAGTGTCCGTGGACAGCTGCTCTGCGCATCACAGGACCCGACCGGCCCCGGCCTTCCCGCCCGCTCTCTTCAGCCGCTCCTGCTCCCAAGTGCAGACGGACTCGATCATTCCCTGTCTTCTGCTTCCCGGTCCCTGTCCTTGGCCCTCTGGCGACCCTGCTGCCAGAGGGAAGGAGACGCCGCAAGGTCAGTGCGGGAGAGCGGGGCGGCAGAGAGAAATCTGAAGCCCAGGGAACAGCCTAGAGGAGGGGCAGGCGCCAGCTGGCAGCCGTCGCAAACTCCTGATCCGCAAACTCCTGATCAGCGCCTGGTACGAGGGCGGAGCTCGGGAGTAGCGTCTGGGGGTGGATGGGGGAGCCCAAGGCCGGCACCCTGCCCCACCAAGACCTCGGACAGCCCGGATGGACGGAGGGCACCAGGGCCACGCGGCCTCTGTCCTCTCCTTAGCCCACTTCCTGCTCCAAAGGCCACTGTCCTCCTGACCAGCCCTGGCCGGTCAGCTGCCCTCATTTATGTCGCCAGCCCTCCTTCAGGAACACACAGTACCAGGTTTCAACACAGCGGAGCACTCTGGTTGCTAAATAATTCTTTCCTAAATCAGCGTAATCAGGGTAGGTGGTGTGTGTGCACGTATTTGTGTGTTTATTATCAGTGTTTTACCCTTGACAGTGTTGCTCAAACTTTCACGTGCAGTTGACTTTCCTGGCATTTTTTTTTTTTTTTTGAGACAGGGTCTCGCTGAGTAGTTCAGACTGGCACTGAACTCATTTGTAGCCCAGGCTAGCCTCGAACTAACAGAGCTCCTCCAGCCTCAGTCTCCCAAGTACTGGGATTACAGGCACACCTGCCTTTCCTGCGACCTTTTAAAATACAGATTCCAAGACAGAAGCCCAGGGCAGGGACCTGAGAAGCCAACCATGGACCCAAAGAGCACATCTGGAGTACCAAGCTCCTGGAGCGCCAAGCTGGACTCAGATCCAACACGCACACATTGAAATGGGGCACAGTGGCACACAGCTGTCATCTAGCTACTGTGGAGATTGAGGCCGGAGAATTCCAAGTTAGAGGTCAGCCTGGGCTACTTAGGGAGACGCTGTCTCAAAATCAAAATAGTAATTTTTTTTTTTTAAAGCTTGGGATGGAGCATCTGCCTAGCATGCAATCTCCAGTGTTCGGGGGCAAAAAAGCACACGCCCGTCCCCTGTCCCCACGCTCACCGCCAGGACAGGGCGGCTCTGACTCAGCAGCTGCTGGGCAGGCCCGAGGACGGCTTATTTCCAAGCAGCCTTGGACAGCTTGCTCAATCCACTCCTCCGTGTAACAACTGAGTCAGATAATAAAGACCTGCGGTGACCGAGTAGCCAGCCCGCGGCTGACTGCAAGCTCCCCTCACCGTGCTGAGAGACAGGTTCTGAGATGATTTTCACTTTGCCAAGGAAGAAACTGGGAGGAAGGCACTGGGAAGGCACAGATCCCGAGCCGGGGTCGCGGCAGTCACCGGCTTCCTCGGCCAACCCGGTCTCACGGTTCCACGAACCGGGCTCGGCACGGTTGCCTGGTTGTTCAACCCTCAGTCAAACAGATCGATTCGAGTCCTGGTTCCTCAACCTGTGAAACAGGACTGATGCCACCAGGCGGGACGAGGCAGGGCTGTGTGAATTGGGATGACGCATGTGACGAAATTGCTCGACAGTGTTCACAAACGAAGCCAAGTCACTGTGAGATGCCTCCCGACCAGAGGCCTGTGTGATAAACTCCGCTGTCCCTGGGCTCCAGAGCCAGACCCTGCAGGACGGAGGTCCGCGCCTGCCCGGCCCTCTGCCCTATCTCTCCCCCAAGCAGGAGGAAGAGGAAGGGGCCAAAGAATCCAGCGAAGTGGGGACCAGGACCCCCGGCCCCTGAGGCAGAGACAAGGTCCCGGGCTAAGGGAGGACCCGAGCCCTGCAGGTCTTTTTCTGAAGCCTTTGATTCTCCCTCTGGCCACCTTCGCTGCCTGAGAAGACTGTAAAATAAATCTGTCAAAACTGCAGACTTGAAGTTCACCCCCCAAAAAGCCTAGAAGTGGCCACTGAATGAATTTTCTTCTTTTTTTGAAATTCAGAAATCAGCCAGGGATTTGGCTTAGTGGTTCAAGTGCTTGCCTGGTAGGCATGAGGTCGTGAATTCCATTCCCGGTACCAAAAATAAAAAATAATAAAAATAAATAAATAAATAAATGCAAAAATTGATGCAAAACCCTTTAGGGAGAAGTCTGAGACTCTGGAGGACAAGGCCGGGGTACTGGACTGGGAACTGAGCCCGAGACACTGTGCAACCTTGAACAAGTCCTTAGCCTGGCGGGGCCTCGGCTCCTTCCCCTGGGAGACGGGGTGAGGGTTCACCCTGGGCTTTCCAAGGGAAGGGGTTCCCACCTGTGAGCAGCTAGGGGGCGCCAAGGGCAGGGAAACACGGATGATAACAAAGAGGGAGTGGCTGGTTCCCAGGGGCACTGAGAAATGCAGGCCAGGAGTGGAGGACACAGCTCCGTCCCCACAACCCTCCTGCCAGCAGCCAGCCGCACCGTGCCCACCCCAAGCGCAGGGCTGGGGCGGGGCGGGGGGCTCCCAGGCAGGGGTGAGAGGCCCGGTGCTGCCGGCTCCCCCACACCCAGGGTAAACTGTGGGCCCCATCCCGGAGCCCAGGGCCACCCAGCTGCAGTCTGAGGCCACGCTGGCGGGGACTCACCTGTTGGACAAGAGCAGAGTGGGGGGCATGTCGTGGCCAGCCAGGCGCTGGGGTCCTTGCTGGGGCCCGAGCAGGAGTGGCAGACACGGCCGGCGCCACGCAGCTGTGACGGCACAGCAGCTTCTGGTCGGCAGAGGCGAAGCTGCCCTGGAGACGCGCGGGCAGGAGGCGGGGTACAGGGGTGGGGGAGGTCAGTGTCCCTGTCTCCCTCCCACCCCCTCCTCCGGGCCTGTGCCAATGCTGCCTGTGGACCTGGGGCAGGGCGAAGGGGGCATTCCCTGAATCTCGGCCTGTGAGTGTGTTCTCTTAAAAAGTACATGAGAAGACTCCTCATTCCTTTTCTTTTTTTCTTTTTTTTTTGGTGGTACTGAGGGTTAAATCCAGGGTTCGTGCATGGTCAGAACGCTCTCTAGACCACTGAGCTAGGTCTGTACCCCACACCTCTTTAGGGACCAACTGTGGGGTCCCCAGGGTCAAGGATGTGTGCGCTAGAGCCACCGTGTGCCTACGTACAAGAGTTGACTGATAAATGTTCAGGAATTTTTGAAGCCAGTTGTTAAACAGCCATCGTTAAAAATGAAATTATATTAGTGGATCATTAAATAATTTACATTAAAAACAAAAGTAGCTGGGGGGGTGCATAGCTGTAATCCCAGCACTTCGGAGGCTGAGGCAGGAGGATTACCATGGGTTCAAACCCAGCACAGGCTACCTAGTGAGTTCAAGGCCAACCTGAACTACATCTTGAGACCCTGTCTCAATTTTCCCTTCCCCAAAAAAATTTTTTTAAAAAAAGGTAATAAGCAAAACTCAGAACCTTTTCACCATTTAATGACTCTTCCTGATCACCTAGGCTCTTGATGTTACCCACAGCTACTGTATCTAGGAGGCAAAAACATCCCACCAGGGTGAGCTTGAACTGGGCCAGCATGGGACTGTGTGTACCCCGGGCCCTGGCAAAGGCCGACCCACAGGTGTTAAACATTCACTGAAACTCGACCGATTGCTTGGTACGGTGATCTCTCCCTGGTACAATCGATCACTACCCTGGGACAGTTGATCATTAGCTGGACGCCTACCAGACTTCACAGCATCAACACTGAGTCACCTGATCCCCCAGCCGGCCCCACATGCAGTTTCCCCGATGCTCAGTACAGAACAGCTCTACCCAGCCGGGTGTTTGGGCCCCCAAACTTGGGACTGTGTGACCTGCCGGCAACCGGATCACCCCTAGGTTCAAACTACAGCTGGAAAGCAGCTGTTTCTCGCTAGCGTCTCCCATGCCACCACCGCTGCTGTCTGGACCATTGTTAGGAGCGTCCTAATCACCCTACGTCTGCAGTTCAGCCTCAGCACCACATCCAGGGTGATCTCCGATTCGGGGTTGCATGCTGTCACACCTCAGTTCTGAGGTACGAAGACTCCACGCATCCCGGCCTCCTGCCCAGCACCTCTCTGACCTGCCTCCTACTCTTCCGCCTCTCTGGCAGCTCCGGCTGCCCACCCTCCTGCCTCAGGCCCTTTGCACTTGCTATGCCCTCCTCCTGACCTACTTTTCTCCCCACTGACAGTCACACTGTCTGCTCCTGAATGGTTCAGCTCTTGGCAGAAACACCAGGAGCTCCGTGAGGTTCCTCCGGCCGCTCTGTTAC
Organism: Dasyprocta punctata; assembly: GCA_004363535.1. Classification (NCBI taxonomy): domain Eukaryota; kingdom Metazoa; phylum Chordata; class Mammalia; order Rodentia; family Dasyproctidae; genus Dasyprocta; species Dasyprocta punctata. The sequence goes on from RJWM01031164.1 coordinate 10,317, forward strand.
ACTGTGACTCTCCAGTACTCTATTCCGCTCTGACACAGGCACACGCTGGTGACGGCATCTGCCCTGCCAGCTGCGGGTCATCCTTCCTGCTCAGAGAGGACGTCCGGTGAGGAAGCACAGGGAGCTCAGGCCTGTCCTGCCCAGTGCAGAAGCCCTAGGCCCTGGCACAGAAAAACTCTCTTTACACATTTCCGGGAGGAAAAAATAATCAGTGAATCCCGTTTGCACAGATAAATCCAGGAAGCCCCACGGCCGCCTTGTATCCGAGGGCCCCGCCTGGGAACGACAGCACAGAGGGAGGACGCTAAGGGGACCGGGCGGGCGGAGGCCCCGCACACATCAGCAGCTGCTCACGACCTGCTCTAATACTATTAATAATAAGAGCTATTTATAGAGGGTGTCGGCGGACGCCCAATGCGAGGCCGAGAATTTGACACGCACCACACCGATTAATTCCTGCCACAACTCTGAGAGATGGGTACTAAGTGACCCCCCACGTTTAGCACAGGTGGAGAGGAGATAAAGGTGCAGGGGGGTAAAATTACCCGCTAGCAGCCAGACAGCCCACAGGTGACAGGGTTAGACGGCCAGCGGCCTGGTTCCATGGCAAACCAACCACCTAACTGTGAAACGGGTGGCTACGTCCTCCCACGGCAAAATCCAAAACACTGTCTCAGACACCAGTTCTGCTGCTGGTGTCTAAACCATGGCGGCCTGGGCCTACACGGGCGCCTCTGTCACCCACCCCGGCCAGCTAGGAGCAGCCCCGCTCTGTGGCCTCAAGACACCCCAAACATGAATGGCTGCTAAGTGGCCCTGGCCTCCCACCCACTTCACCAGCGTCTCATGCCCCCTCCTTCTGACTTTACCAAGAGTGCACTCAGAAGCCTGAGTTGATCCCGTAAAACCTGGGAGGCCCTGGGGACGGTGGCCTCGGACAAGTTATTTAACTGCTCTGTACCTCCACGACAGGACGGGAAAACCAGTGGGTCACCAGCACACGGGGAGATAATCCTCCTAAAGCACTTAGCGCAATGCTTGGCAGACAGGAAGCACTCAAGAAATGCTAGCTTCCAGCACTGAACGATAGCACCACAACCAAGGCTCCTCTCTCTGGCATTTTGGAACAACTAGAAAACCCCGTGAGCATCTCATGACAGCAAAAATGCCAAGGAATGATCCATCCCGGCTTACCTGGATCTTTGCACCATACCAATAAAACAGTCAAGGGGGTCAAAGTGGAAGTGATTGAAATGTCCCGACGCCGGGCCTCAGCAAGGGCTTAGACGGCCGAGAGAACAACAAGCACAAAGGGTAAACCTCTAATTCAGTGGCCCTACGCCCTTCACTTAATTGCTCTGGGTCTCTTTCTCCAATTGTGAAATGGAGACAAACCACCCATTTTAAGGTCTGGCCAGAACAAACCAGAACTAGATGCATCCAAAAATGCTTTGGCAGCATACAGAGCTGCAGTATCTCCAGAAGCCACTGTCACTGATCCCCAACTCAGGACAGCAAAAAGCAACACCGGACACCTGCTCTTGGGCAGGTCAGGGTGTGGGCGCTTAGGGCCTGGCCACAGCCAATGACATCGTTGCCTTGTTCGGATTCCATAAATGGAGTAGCCACTCCGCACGGATGATAGAGACACCCTTCTGTTTCCTTTTGAAATGGTCCAAACCGTCCAGATAGTAACTTAGTAAACTCCAATCTTTGGATGAAAGCAAATTCTGTAAGTTGGCGGAGTGAAACCTGGACAGCACGTGCTGTCTGAAAACTGAGGGCTGCCGCTGCCAAGAACAGCGCTGTCATCAGGAGCTCCCCAAATTTACCAACAGTTCAGCCGGATGCCCGGCTGCAGATGTAGGCTAGAGATGAAAACGTGCCCCTTCGCCACCCCGCTACCCTCTGCTCCCTGTCCTGAGCCGCAGCGCGGGAGAAGTAGGGCAGAGATCTTGGCCTTCTCCTGCCCAGGATCCTATTTCGGGCTCCCGGGGAGGCTGACCTCCCGGAAGGCACTCCCTGGATCGGTGTCTCGGAAACGCTGTTTGCAACCGAGGGCCACAGCCAAAGCCCAGCAGAGCCCACAGAGAAGGAAGCAGAGAGCTCCCCCTTCGGACGTCATTGTACGAAGCCGAGCAAAAGGGCGTGCGGGGACCTTGGGTGACCCCGGAAGGGCTCGGGCCGCCCGTTAGGGACACCCCCAGGCGGGCTCCGCGGGTGGCGACCCCATACTCCGTGCAAGGAGGCCCGGCGCAGGCGTGTGTGGGGCGTGGGGTCGCGTCCCACGAGCATGGCGGGGGGGGTGCAGCTTACTTCATCCGCAGGGGCCCGAGCCGCCTCTTCTTTGGGGCGCGCGCGTCCCAGTCCGGCCCGCGTCGGGGCCCAGCCTGCCGGGTCTCAGGGCCCCCGGGCGCGCGCCGTGGCCCGCGGCGAAGGACGAGCGCGCGCAGCGGCCGCCAGCCGGGGGCGCGCGGAGGGGCGGGGTCGTGGGCGGGCCTGCCGCTCCCCGTGTGTCGTCATCCGTGTGGGCGTGGCCTGCTGTGCTGCTGTCCGGCGAACTCGCCGCTCCCACCCCTGGGTGCTCGGGCCATCGCGGTGCTGTTCCCGAAACGGCACGCGCTCCCGGAGATGCCGAGGGACAGGGCTGTGTCGCGGAGGAGCCCCGGCCCCGCAGGCTGGTTTTGGTCCCGCTCGGGGACCGGCACGGGTTACCTGACCCCTCCAGCCCTAACCCTAACCCTACCCCTAACCCCCACCTGGGGGCTGAGCGGCCCGGTGCAACCCATCGCCAACACCCAGGGGTGGAATTCGAGGGCCTGGGCGCACTCTTGCCACGCCCCGCTCCCCGGGCAGCCTGGTTGTCCCACCGGGCGGTCCCTGCGGCCAGGGACTGTGCTATCGCTGTGCGGTGGGCGTACGGGAATACCTCGCCTAGAGGTGCCTGACGGGGGATAAGGCTGAGCGAACGGAGTCATCTACCTGTGTGACTCTGGGAGGCTGAGGCAGGACTGCAAGCCAGACTTTATCTTAAAAAAAAAAAACAACAGTTAAGGGGGATGGAGCTCTGAGTGACGTCTCCGGGTTCAATCCCAGCCCTGGGCGGTGGCCCTCGGGGTGGTGACAGGTGCGTATAGATGGAGTAGCAAGGTCAGCGGCCCCTCCCAGCACCCAGCCCAGGGTAAGTCCTGTCCTCCGGCTGTCCCTCTCCATTGCAGTGCCGCGGGAGCAGGTGGCCCTCACCCTGCCCTGTCTGGCCCCATGCCCGCTTTTCTTCTGGCCCTGCAGCTCTCAGTGCCCCAGATGCCCCCTCTTCCCTGAGTGGCCCCTTCTGCAGCCAAACCCAAGTGGCCTGGGCTACTTAAGGCAGGACCTCTGCTGCCCTGGCCGGCCCACCTCTTGGGGCCACCTCCTGGACACCAGGCCCCAGCCCCACGTCCACCCCTGGAACCAAGACTGTGTGACCACGTGTGCCCAAGATTGCTGGGCTACTCAGGAGAGCAAAAAGGTCATTTTGTGTTTTGGGGTGGCTCCTTTCAAGCTGGGAGCATCAGGAGACAACATGGAGAACTTGGTGGTGCCCAGTGGGACAAATTGGGGGAGCAGGGCAGGGTTACCGCACAGGATGCTGAGCAAGGGGGTTCCAGCAAGGCCGGGGAGCTGAGGCCCCTGCCGCCACCAAGTCCCAGGTCCATCCTGCGGCCTGCGGGAGTCAGGGGGTCTCGGCTCCAAGAAGGATTTAGGCCAGTGCCATCTGGCATGGCTGTGGGGAACAATGTGCCGCCCCTGGAGCCACCCCTACAGCTGGAAGGGGCGGGAGGGTCCAGGCCAGCGTCCCCAGCCTGCAGCTGGGTGATGCCTGGGAGCTCTTCCCGCAGCAGATCCTGTGACTGTATGAAACGGGGCTTCCAGAGCCAGGCCCAGGGGAGCAGTGGATGGTGCCCAGGTCCCCAGAGGCTGAGAGGCACAGAGGGACACGTCCCAGACGTCTGTGCAGCCACCGCAGGTGACCTTCTGTGACTTTGAAAGTAGTTTTAAAGCTACCTCCAGATCACCTTGGTTGTAACCAGTGTAACCAAGAAAATGCCCATGTACCCACCTCGCCCCCTCATGGGGTGTCGCTGGGGTAGAGACCGAAACGGCACGAGCCAGGCGTGCCCCTGTCCAGCCCCTGCCACCTCCACTGCCACACCGCCCTGAGACACGTGTGTCCTCTGCCTGCTTCCTCCCTGTCCTCCTCCCCGTCTCATCGCACGCCGTGCGGTGCGGGGCCGTTCGTTGGCTTTGGTTTCTTTCTGTCGTGAGGCAGTTTGGTCCTGCTAACCTCCAGTCATCTGGGCTCGAGAGAATGGCCTCCCAAAACCGACATCCCAAACCGTGTCCATCCATCCCAGCACTCTGGGAGGCTGAGGCAGGAGGATGGCAAGTTCAAGCCCAGCCTGGACAACTTAGCAACTTACCGAGTCTGTGTCTCAAATTTTTAAGAAAGAGAAAAAGTAGCCAAGGATTTAGCTCAGCGTGAAGGCCCTGGGTACAGTCCCCAGTACTGGAAAAATAAATAATTAAGCAAAAACCCAGTACCAAGCCTTTGCCTCTCTGAATCTTTCCTCATTTCTGTGTGAACCTCAGCTCCGGGACACTCCAGGCCACGGGGAACAGGGGTGCCCAGAAATCCACGAAGGAAGCCGGGAAAGATTGCTGTACGGGAGGGAGGGGTCCTGTGACCCAGCTACATCTTCGGCTTCTCTCGTGCGGGATAAGGAAGCCCCCGGGGATCTGTGTATGAAGCCGGTTATTTGGGGGTTTCCCCCTCGGTCCCTAACCCTGGGGGAGGCAGAACTCAGGGCTGACTCGGCGAAGCCCAGAGCCATGCGTGACTCACTGATGTCTGCGAGTTCGAAATAAACCCGGACGCAGCTGCTATTTTTGGGCACGGCTCCCCGCGTCGGCTCCGTTCCTAGCTCCTCGGCTGTCCCCAGGGTGGGAAAGCAGGGGACAGGTGTCACAGATTCTCATCCCCGGACTCCAAGGACCTTAGCACTCCTTTTCCCTTTTTTAAAATGGGCTGTGCTAAGTGGCGGTGGATTTGTTTTCCCCTGAGGCTGTAACACTTGGGGATGGAAGTTCTCCGCAGGGACCCAGTCTGCATTCAGGGGCCCCTGGATTGATTGAATTTTGCTGATTGGAGCCTCGAGGCTTTTTAAAGGAAGAAATGACCTGGAATCCTGGAATCAAGGTGGTATTGGACCATATCTTCAGTCTCTTTTGATAGCCACATGGTCAGCCTCTGTGTCTGATTTAAGTGTTTTGTTTTGTTTTGTTTTGTTTTGTTTTGTTTTGTTTTGTTTTGTTTTATTTTTGAGTGTCCTGGGGATTGAATACTGAGTTACATCCCCAGCCCTTCATAATTTTTGAGGCAAAGTCTTACCAAACTGCCCAGGCTGGGCTTGAACTTTCAATCCCCCTGCCTCAGCCTCCCAGAGTGCTGGGATCACAGGTATGCCCGTCCACACCTGGCACAACACGCTTTGTACCCCACCTGCTTGGTGACCTCCTGTTTTCTCAGGGGACTATAAAAGCTTCAAGGGAAGCAGCATCTTCCTGATTCTCTTGGTTTTGGCTCGGAATAAACTATTTTCTTTATCTCAGCATTTTTTTTTTTAACATCAGCACAGTTTACCGCAGTTAAACAACAAAGATTTATTATCTCATGTCGTGGAGGTCAGGAGTCTAACTTGCATCTTGATGGACTGAATAAGGGGTTGGGACTGAGCTCCTCTGAGGAGACTTCTTCCTTCCTTCGTCCTCCTCCTCCCCTCCTCCTCTTTTTCCTTATCCTCATCTGTCTAGGTATTAAATCCAGCACCTTCCCACTGAGCCTCATCCCCAGCCCTTTTTAACTTTGAAACAGGGACTCACTAAGTCATCCAGACTGGGTTTAAATTTGGGCTCCTCCTGCCTCAGCCTCCAAGAATGCTTTGATTAGCAGTGTAGGCTGTCATGCCCAGCTTCACTTTCTTGCTTGTGTCTGGGGCTTCAACCATATTGCTCAAGGCAGAGCTCAGAGCCTTGTGGTCTTAGGACAGAAAGCTCTGTTCCCTTGCTGACTCAGGGGCCTTGGAAGTTCCATGGCTGTGGCCCCTCACCCAGTGTCATGGCCACTGCCAAAGGCTGGGGTGCTCTGGCTCCCCCTTGTCTAGGGACAGCTCTCTGACTTGGTGGGGAAGGGTCTGGGCGGTAAGTGACTCTGGAAATTAGAGCGGGGCACTCCTGTGATCCGAGATAGGCTCCCGGCTCGGCGTCCACTCCTTGGTCGCTTCCAAAAAGTCCCTTTGCCAAGAACGGTAACAGTTGGGGGGTCAGGGCCCAGACACAACTGGGGTCTCGTTATTCTGCCCGCCGTGGAGTACAGATGCGCAGTTGCTCTGGGCCATGCAGGATCTTTGTATGTAACTTTTAGAGCAGCTTGATAGATACCTAATTCACTGTGCAGTTCGGCCACGTAAACACGCGACTCCTCCATTTCCAGGATGGTCACAGCATTGTGCTACAACACTGGAATTTGCAGCCCCAACAAGAACCCCAACCTCAAACCAGGCATGGTGGCGCACGCCTTCAATCCCAGCACTCGGGAGGCTGAGGTAGGAGGAGCGCTGTGAGTTCGAGGCCGGCTTGGGCTACAACGTGAGCAAGGCCAGCCTGAGCTACAGAGTGCGACCCTGCCTCAAAAAACTAAGGCTGGGAGTTTGGCTCAGTGGCTTAAGCACCTGCCTGGCAGGCGCGAGGTTGTGAGTTCAATCCCTGGTGCTGAAAAAAAAAAAACAAAAAAACAAAACAAGAATCCCAACCTCATCCCTGTCCCTGTCCCCAGCCACTGCTCTTCCCCCCCCCACCCTTCACACTTGGCAAAAATGCTCATCGATTTCCCGTCTTCCCATGGGTGTGCCTGTTCTGAACAGTTCATGGAAACAAACAGCCTGTGGCCTCTTGTGGCTGGGTTTGTTACATAGGCACAAGCGTGTGTGCCTCTGTAACGGGTTCAAGGTTCACCCGTGTTGGCATGTATCAGCACCTCGTCCCCTTTGTATAGCTAAATAATGCCTGGTTGCGTAAGTGTACTGTGTTTTGTTGATCTGTTCACTTGCGGGGTTGGTTCTACTTTTTGACTCTTAGGAGTAGTGCATTATGAATGGTCACAGGCTGGTTTTTGTGTGGACATGTGTTTTCATTTTCCGTGGATGTAAATACTCAGGAGTGGACCGGCAAGATCTAGTTAACCTTCCAGAAGCTGTCACCCTGTATTCCAGAGTGGCCAAACGTCTCTGTTCCCAGCAGCAGAGCAAAGGGCTTCCAATGTCCCCACATCCTCACCAGCACTTGTTATGATTTGACTCTAGCATTGTCGCCATCCTAAGTACGCGTGAAGGAGGTCTAATTGCCTTTTTGATCTGCATTTCCCTGAAGGCTGATGATGCTGGGGTTCTTTCCACCTGCTTATTCGCTGTTTGAACATCTTTGTTGGAGAAAGATTGAGTCTGATTCTTTGCCCATTTTTCAATTGTTTTGTGTCTTTTTTATCGAGTCGTCAGAGTGTTTTACGTACACTAAACACAAGTTCCTCACCAACTGCATGAGTTTTCTCCCGTTCGGTGGGTCATCTTCTCACTGTCTGGATGGTGTCCCTCTGGGGTGTCAAAGCTTTTAATCTTCACGGTGCCCAGCTTACCTGTTTGTTGTTTGGCTGATGGTACGCTTGGCTTTGTAACCAAGGAGCTTTGCCTGACCCAGTGTTGTGATTTACTCTTGCGTTTTCTTCTCAGACTTTCATAGTTGGGCTCTTATATTTCTGTTTGAGATGCTGGAGATGAAACCCAGGGTCCGTGCCTGTCCTACCTCTGGGCCACACCCCAGCCCCATGTTTAGCAGCTTTCTGTGTGAGCTGCAGGGTGGGGAGCCCCGTTTCCTGCTGTCCCCCGAGGACACACAGTTGTCCCCCTGTGCTGCTGAACTGTCCTCTGAAACACTGGGAGCAAGATATGACCAGGGTGCCCACCCGTCCAGCAAGAAAGACCTGGGAGGACAAGTAAGAGACCCTTAGAAAGGAACTTTCCAGTGAACACAGCACAGGCTGGGGACCCAGAGTCACCAGGCCCAGGGGCTGGGGTCCCCTTCGCCTGTGGTGACCCTGTTGGACAAGGTGCATGGCACCCTTGGGTGAAGGCACAGGCTGCCAGGGCTGCAGCCCGTAGAGTGGGACCTCGGGGGAAGGAGTCCCCGATTGCGTTTGGCCACTGCCTGGGGCAGGGAACGCAGGAGAACGAAGAGGGTGGCCAGGGAGCAGCTGGCCCAGGTGGCAGCCAGGACAGGGGTCTCGCGCAGAGCAGAGGTCCTCAAGGGCAGCACTCCTCCCCGGAGCAGACGCAGGCACAAGCTCCCGGCTGGCAGAGAAGTGCGCAGATAAAAGCTCTGGCAGCTGCCCCAGCCAGCACTGCAGCGAGCACTGCGTCGGGTCCCGGAGCCAAGCGGAGGCGCAGGCTGGGCACAGCCGCACGGTGGACGGGCCTGGGGTCCCGGAGGACAGGCGCCCGCGGGGCAGCTGCGACAGTGGCCAGCAGGTCCCCATGAGACACAGCGGCCTCCCATCGCCGTGTCACGCTGCAGTGGCCTGGGCTGAGGCCGGGGCTTGGGGCGCCTCTGCTGAGCCAGCCGTTCCGAGTGGCTGTGGGGTCACAGCAGGGGACAACCCCACACGCGTCGGGCCCTGGCACCACTCTGGTCCTGGACACACAGGTAAGGTGCCCCCCCACATCCGCCCAATAGCACAGCCACGCCGGGGTCAGGGGCCAGCAGCAGACAGGGCCCTGTTCTCAGGAGCTCCTGTCCTGCCGCAGCCGGACGTGCCTGGCAAAGAGGCTGACTGCAGTCAGTGAGAGATTACGCAGCGAGGGCTGCAGAAGAGCGTCTGGCCAGGGGCTCTCCGGGTGCTGACGTCTGATGACGCTAGAGGGAGGGGGACTGGTTATGCAAAAGTCACCGGAAGGGCTCTGCAGGGAAGGGCAGCAAGTGCAAAGGCCCTGTGGCAGGAAGAGTTGAAAGGAAGCCAGTGTTGTTAGATGGAACCCAGGCCCAGGCTCTGGGCAGAGGGGAGCAGACATTTGTGTGGAACAGGGATGGAGTCACTGTTCAAGGAGGTGACAAAGTTCTGGAAATGGATGGCAGGGACAATCCTGAAACATTGTAACTACATAGTGCCTCTTCATTGTATGCTTAAAAATCATCAAATTGATGAATGGTATTGGTACATTTTACCGGCATCCTTAGATTACTTTTTAAAAATACACATTGGTGGCAGTGTCCTGGAAGGAAGAAGCTGAGACACTGCGCTCCCTTCCCCCAGGGGGACCCCGGCTGTCTTATCCCCCAGGGTCAGGAGCCCTGCCACCACCCGGTCCTCCTGCATTTGTCTGGCTTGCTTGCTTTCTCTTCCTTCCTTCCTTCCTTCCTTCCTTCCTTCCTTCCTTCCTCCTGCCTCAGCCTCCCAAGTACTGGGATTACAGGACTGTGCATCAGGCCCGGCTTGTACATCTGTCCAGGGAGGGGCGGGCACAGGGAGATTTTGGAGCTGCGGCTGACCCCTGTCCGAGGCGGTCTGGCAGCCGAGCCCGCGTCCCGAGTACCTGAACCTCTCCTAGGGCCGAGGGGCAGCCCGAGTTCTCGCGTCCCTCTTGGGGCCTGCACGGCGTCTGTCCCCCTGCAGTTCTGCGGTGACGGCTGATGCCGGTGAGCACAGGGCAGATGCCCTGCCTTCCAGCACGGAGGCCGCAGGTGCATTTAGGTCCCCGATCCAACACGGAAGATGGATGAGGGCCGGGGCTGTGGCTCAGCGGCACAGCGCCAGCCTGGCAAGCGTGCGGTCATGAGTTCAAGTCCCGGTATCACACACACACACACACACACACACACACACAGGTGGATGAAACCACAGTCTCTGACACGGTGTTCGACATCGAGGCTCTGGCGACTGTCCTAGAACAAAGCCCCCGCGGGTGAGACCCCGTGAGCTCCCCCTCTGTCGTGAGTTCCAGGATGAGGCTCCTGGGTGCTTGGAGGAACCCTCAGGATCCCGCCCGGGCAGCAGCTCCGGTAAACGGCCTCAGGCAGGAAGCGCGTGGCCGCGATGAGTGCTGGGCTCACTGTGCTCACTGCAGTGGGGGACGCGGCCTGGCGGGTGCTGGGAAAGCTTTTGCTGAATGAGGGAACTCGGGGTGCAAAACAAACCACTTGGTCTCCCCGCTGCTGGGGGGAACCCACTCCCACGCTCTGACGCAGCATCTGGCAGCGGGGCTTCCCTGGCCGGTCAGGAGGTACAATGTCCAGCCCCCCAGGAGAGGTGGGACCCCAAGTTACAGCCTCTGCCCCGCACCAGCTCCCGACGAAGACAGCTGCGAGCAGGGTACGGGCTCCCCCGCCTCCCGGGGCTCTTCCGGCTTGCGGCAGGGAAGGGTGGGGACAGAGGCAGGGGACACCCCGGGGACACTCAGGGGACAAGCGAAGCTGCCCGCTGGGTGCGGCGAGGAGGGCTTTGGAGGCTGCTTCAGCTGCTATCCTGGTCCTTCCGTCGTAGGAAGACGCGGTCTCCGGGGTCGCTGTCACTCCACCACAGCTCCTGCAAGCTCGTCCCCCTCCGCCTGGTCCCCTTAGGAAGATCCGAGACCCCCCCAAACCGCACTGTGTCCCCGGAGTCCCCCCCTCAGGCAGGGTCAGGGGCGAAGAGACACCTCAGACTCCTCTGGCCGTCGCTGTCCCCTCCCACTGGTGGTCTCCGGCGTGGGACTGGCCCTGGCCCTGTGCCCGCTGGGGCGTCTCTGCACGCTGGGCTGGGCCTCCTGCTCCTCTGCGTGGGGCACCAGGGGCCAGACAGTGACCCCTCTCGCTAAGTCACCTCCCATCCGGCAGCAAATTTGCAAACTCCTTTTCCTACCTCAAATAGATGTCGAGCCGCAGGACCAGGACGCCGAGCCGCCTCAGTTGTCAGCACCGCCCTCCCACTCTGGGGTCACTGGGCTCCGCAGGCCGAGTCCTCGCCGGCCTGGAGCCCCAGTCCCAGGCGGGTGTCCCCTTACACACAGTCCTGACGACCAGAAGGCTGTGCGAGCCAGGATTTCTTGCTTTCTTTTTCTTGGTGTTTGTTTGTTGTTTTTGTTTCTTTGTGACAGGGTTGTGCCACAAAGCCCAGGCTGGCCTTGAATGCATGGTGGTCCTTCCTCCCCCCTTCCTCCCTCCCTTTTTCCCTCCCTTTCTCCCTCCCTTCCTCCCTCCCTTCCTCCCTCTCTTCCTTCCTTCCTTCCTTTCTTCATTTTTTCCTTCTTTTCTTCCTTCTGCAGTACTAGAGACTGAACCCAAGCCCTTCACGCTGAGCTACACCCCTAGTCTTTTTATTTTCTCTTTGGAGACACTAGGCTGTCCAGGTTTGACTCCATTATAAGATTCTCCTGCCTCAGCCTCCAGAGTGCTTGGTTTACCAGTGTGCACCATGATGCTCGGCTCCTTTTCCTGGTATTGTAAGAGTTTGGGGGCAGGGGGTATAGCTCAGTGGTAGAGCATTCGCTTAGCACGCTCCGGGCCCGAGGTCTGGCCCCAGCACCAAAGCCAAAACCAAGCAAACTGAAAAAGAATGTTGCTTTGCAAATACTCTGAGAACTCGAGGGGCTCACAAGAAGCCCTGAGCTGCCTCGGGAGGCCCAGGACAGTGCCCGGAAGCCGCCTCGCTGAGCGGAGCCCAGCGGTTAGTACAGGGCCACGCGGTCCCGTCTGCAGGGTCAGTGTTCCCTGTCATGTCAACGACTTCTTGGGCCTCCGTGCCCTGAGCCGGGACAGCCCGGCCTGACACAGGCTCCTCCCTTGCCAACCTGCTCACCAAGGCCGGCGCCTCCCCGGCCTCTGGATTCCTGAGGTGAACGGCCACAGATGGCACCCCTCACCTGTCCCCTGTCCCAGTCCTGGCATCACTCCTGGCACCTACCAAGACTGGCAAAGCCTGCTTTAAATCACAGCCTAGCCGGGTGCAGTAGTGCACACCTGTGATCCCAGCCCTCAGGAGGCTGAGACAGGAGGATCACCCAGAGTTTGAGGCCAGCCTGGGCTATGTAGTGAATTCAAGGCCAGCCTGAACTACACAGCAAGGCCTTGTCTCAAAAAAACAAACAAACAAACTAAATAAATAGATAAATAAATAACAGCCTAAGGCTGAAGTAGGGACAGCCAGAGACCACAAATTTACTCTTCTCCTTTAAAACATTCCTTTAATTAGATTTTTGCTACAAAAAAAAAAAAAATTCAGTTTGCCTCTACTTTCTTCCCCTTCTGTTACAAAACCGC